>WNWK01014320.1:0-51779 GCA_009830355.1 Cherax destructor | reverse complement strand
TGTCTCTCTCTCTGTCTCTCTTTTGTCTCTCTCTTTTCTCTCTCTCTCTCTCTTCTCTCTTTTTGTCTCTCTCTTTTTCTCTCTCTTTCTCTCTTGTTTTTTCCCCTCTTCTCTCTGTTTCTGCTCTCTGCCCCCTGTCTTTTGTCTCTTTTGTCTCTCTCTCTCTCTCTGTCTGTTCTCTCTTGTCTTTTGTCTGTCTGTCTGTCTGTCTGTCTGTCTGTCTCTCTCTGTCTGTTTTCCTCTGTCTCTCTGTCTGTCTGTCTGTCTCTCTGTCTTTTGTCTCTTTTGTTTTTCCCTTCTCTCTCTCTCTTCTCTCTCTCTCTCTCTCTCTCTCTCTCCCCCCCCCCCAACAAAATCTTGATGCCTCAGACTTTTGTTTGTCGTATTGAACCCTTGTCCAGTCAACCATTTCCAAAATTCATTATGTAGGAGTCTTGAAAAAAATGTTATGCTCAAGATTTTATGTAACCCTTATGTGATGATCAGGGTTAAATATTCAAAACATACAAATAGAATGATCATTATGGTTATCAGTGCTTTAAAGTTAAGAACTGTAACCTTCAGAAAACATTCACTCACTGTTACAATACAGTATGAAGCCAAATGAAAAATCAAGCTTTGAGACTTTTTTTTTTATCTAAGGCATTATAAATATTCTGGCATGTGTGCTATTAACCCTTTGACTTTTTTTGTCGTACGTATATACACGTCTTACGAGCCACTGTTTCGGACGTATATACAGTCGACCCCCGAGTTTTGGTCATAATTCATTCCAGAAGGCTGTTCAAGTGCCATTACCGAATGAATTTGTTCCCTTAAGGAAAAATGTAAATTAGATTAGTCCTTTCAGACCCCCAAAAATACACATACAAAAGCACTTACAATATTAAACTTACATAATTGTTCGATTTCCGAGGTGACCGAAACTCGGGGGTCCACTCTATGTATACTCAAAAATTCTAGCAGCTTCAAATCAAGCGGGAGAAAGCTGGTAGGCCCACATATGAGAAAATGGGTCTGTGTGGTCAGAGTGTGATGTATAAAAAAATTCCTGCAGCAAGCAGTGCATAATGAGAAAAAAAAAACTCCGACCCTGTTTTTGGATTAAAACGCCGACTTTGAGGTGTATTTTCGTATAGTATTTATGGTTGTATTCTCTTTTTCTTGGTCTCATTTGATAGAATGGAAAACATACTACAGAAATAGAGATGATTGTGATTAGTTTCATGATGAAAACGACCTTAAAATTGAGCTCAAATTAGGGGAAATGTTCAATTTTTGCCAATGTTCAAGAGTAAACAAATCACGTCACGCGTCTAATACACATCAACTGGTGAGTCTAATATTCTTTCACAAGTGCACTGATATTATTTACATCATTTTTACAATAATGCAATAGTCTGCATAATGGTAAATCTTCTATTTTTTGTGTGAATAAAAAATAAAAATAGAAAGCAAGAGTAATATAAGAGGGGCCTAAAGACGTGACTAATGAACAGATAACATCTTATTTTAGTGCCAGAAATGTCTGCATTGTTTATTCTTGACCCTATTTTGAAATTGACAGCTTTTTTATTTTGCATGAAATTGGCCAAATTGCCAATTTCTGACCACTTTATTGGGTAGTTGAAATTGGTAAATTGGTGGTTTCTTGTACTCAATCGATAGAACAAATGGAGTTCTAAAGAAATAGCTATGAGTTTGGTCGACTGGAACAATGGAATTGGCCGAAAATAGGGCTCAAATTTGGCGAAATTGCCGATGCGTATATATCGCCGAGATCACTAACTTCGCGAGAGCGTAATTCCGCAAGTTTTCCATCAAATTTCGTACTTTTGGTGTCATTACCATCGGGAAAAGATTCTCTATCATTTCGTTAAGATTTTTTTTTTTTTTTTTCGAAAATTTTGCGACAACAGGAGACACCTCAGGATTAGGGGTTGCGACTGTCAAAAGGTTAAGAGTATTGTGTGAACAATAAGTAATACTGTAGCTGAAGCATTTCTCATCTATAACATTTTTAATGAAAACTTGATGGCTTATGAGTTGCAAATGATCCATGACTGATCAAAATGTCATTTAGTTTTCATTTCCAATTTGTGGGTTAGTTATGAGCAACATAGAGTATGAGTTATTTTAAAAGACCAATAAACAATTTTTACTCAGCAAACTTGCAGAAGAGCTTGTTGACGAGCTGACAAGCTTCTAGCTATACCACAGCTTGAGAATACAGTAAAAGTATTAAGGTAATGTATATACCATACCAGTAATACATTGGAGATTTAACAAGGTGCATTATAGTGATGCTGTACTATATTTCTCTTGAATTTTTGAAGTTTTTAGGATTCAGTATATCTTGTATGAATTTTGTGATCTATCCACCAACAAGTATTTAGGAACTTGGTTAATATACATTTTCAAAAGTTTTGGTCATGTCTAAGCCTCTGTTTAAAAATCACCATGAAAATACAGTAGAACCTCAATTTAGTGGACCCTGATTTAATGTACGTATTTCAGATTGAAGACAATCTTTGGCTAGGTGATGTCCTGAAATTAGGGATAAAATCTGTTGATACTATACCAAAATTGTCTGTTATTGTTACAGTCTAATGGGTAAACTGATTTCAGATTTAATGGACAAAGTCCGTTAAATCCAGAATTTTCTGTTATTGTTAAGATGATGGAAAAACAATCTCTTGTGGATTTAATAGAAATTAAGCATTAATGGACACCCTTTGCATTCCTAGTTTGTTAATTTGAGGTTCACTCTACTTATGTAGGTAATTAGTTTATTATAAACTATAACTGTAACCAGCTGGTAAAACATTACATTTCAGTAAAAGTTATCTGGGCTTGTTTCTTGATTATGAAGCTCATTATTTAATTTATGGAATTATTGCAGCAAACTGTGTGGGCATTGAAGCAGGAGTGCAGAATGCTGTCCATCCACGCTACCGCTCTCTGGCTAAGGCAGGTGTAAGGTGAGCACTTAAAAACAAATTGTAAATATCGTAATGTTATTATCTTCATAAAATATTGATACAAATTAAAAATGTCTTAAAAATCTCTCTTTATAATGAGAGTTATTACCAATACAGTTGTGACAAAGTACTATATGTAGTGTTACTAGGTGAAGTACTGCACTATAGTAACTGGTATATAGGATATGGTACAGTATATGGCTAAACAATGAAATGCAAACACCAGACTATTAAATCAAAGTGAAGCTGTTGAGAGAAAGACTTGGGGTTGAAAAAATAATGAAAGTTGCAGAATTGAAAACAAATATTTGTCTAGTAAAATTCACTACTTGCCAACAAATGGTACATGAAATTTGCACATAATGTTTTTGACTTGATAATGGTCCAAAATGTACTTCTACTTCATGTAAATATTTATCTTAAATTTTTGTATTGTTGTGAATTGTTCCAGCTACATTGTGACCTTAGTCATTTGTCTTGCAAATTACTATACAGTAGGGCCCCACTTATACGGCAGGTTAGGTTCCAGGCTACTGCCGGAAAGCAGAACGCCATTTTTTCCACTCACAAATGCATATAAATGCCAGATAACAAGTTTACACTAACATATATTAAGTTAGCAATAGAACTAGGCATTAAAAAACAATAAAAAGTAAAATATACACACAGTACACTCATTATTTACCTCAAAATATTTGTAGTCTTAATGTAGGGCAAAAGGTGAGTAGTATTTATTGTAAGAAGTCAGGTGTGGGTAGGTATGGTAGCCCTCCTGGCCACCCCACCCACACATAATATACTATGAGGCTTAAAGCGCCCTAGAGTGATAAAATGCACATGCAGTACATTCATTACTTACCTTAAAATATTTGTAGTCTTAATGGTCTTAATGTAGGGTGAGAGGTGAAAAGTATTTATTTGTAGAAAGTCTGGTGTGGGAGGGAGGTAGGGTAGCTGGCCTCTCCACCCCACCCATGCAGAGTACTATGTAAATAAACAGACAAAGCGTCTGGTTGTGGTTCATACATGTTCATACAAACACCTTACATTGTTTACAAGTCTCCACAGTGGTACAATAGAATAAATAAAGACCAATACTTCCATTCTCATGTAACATAATTTTTAGAAGGAATGATGCTCTGACAAGTTAGTACAGAATAAATAAACCGCAACACTCCCATTCTCATGCAACACATCATTTTTAGAGTGAATGATGATATTATTATTATCATAATAAAAAAGAAACGCTAAACCCACAAGGGTCGTGAATAGCTATAGATGGATTAATGGAAATGTCAATATTAAAGTAATATACGACATTTAATATGCCCAAGAGATTATAATGATGGTGTCTTCAAGAGTAGAGAGACTCTTAATGATTTTAATGTGTACCTGCATGCCAGCACAGTGTGTAAGTATATTTAGGTACAGGTACACATAACTATAATTATCAGAGTATACATATAAAATGTGCAATAACTTTAAAACACTTGAAATTTTCGAAAATTTCCAGACATAATAGAGAGATGTGCTCACGGAGAATGTAAACGAACTGGGTGGGGCACACCAAATTTGAAAGACCACTCGCCGTATAGCACGTTTTGGTCATTATTTGAAATCGCCGTATTAGCGGAACGCCATAAGGCAAAACACCCTAAAGTGGGGCCCTACTGTATACAGTATTCTGATAAAAATCTCAATGAAACATAGACAAGCATAATTTAAAGCATAGAGATAATAGGAAATACTACCAACATGAAGGGATATTCAGTAAATTTAACTGTAAGTCAGAAAACTGAGTGGGACAAAACTGTAAGACACTCCTGGGAAATTCTAAATACAGAAGTATAATAATAATAATAATAATTGTTTATAAGGGCAGTATAAAATGTTCCACAGTACATAGATCTTAAATATAGGAAGAGAATGAATATACAGAGAAAGGAGAGTTTCTGAACTTAAAAAATGAGCAAATGCCACAACTAAGGAAAGATGATCTTCATGGAGAGAATATAGATATTGAGCAGAAAATAAAACAATCATATTAGTCAGAAGCATCTAAGGAGCAAAAACAATTCAGGAAATGGAAAAATCTTAAATACTACTGTTATTACTTCTCTTGGCTTACTTCTTTAGGTCTAGTGCAGTAGAATGGTAGCGTAGGTGAAGAGATACGGCCGTGGACTAGATGACACTTTATTGTCAAGAGATGTGGGAACACACGGGTGAAGAGCGTGAGAGGGGACCGGGAGCCAGCTATTGAGCGATTGAGAACCTGGAGAAGTTATGGAACTTCTTCCGGGTAGTCTGTCATAGCTAGATCATCTTCCTGCACTGGCCGGGTGACAGAAGAGTTAGTAGCAGACTCACCTGGGAGGACTGCACTTACAAGAACGTCAGCTGGGATTTCGCCCTCCACTCATCGGGAGAGGGAATCTGACGAGGTCGACAAGTGAAGTATCCTTCCTCGGGGAATTCTCGACTGTGCAAGTTAACGACAAGGACTTGCAACTTACCACGACGCACAGTGTGCAAGGACGGCTCAAGGGAGAGGCCCTTGACTCTGCACGTGTTGTTGTCGACTAGCACGTGATCTCCTTCGAAAGCTCTGGTCACATACACCGTAACAGGAGTGAGCGAATTAGCCGACAAAGTGACGTCATACTTTGTACAGGCAGTAACTCTGCTCACTGATGCCATGACACGAGTCAGTCGCCTGCCGACAGGGAGACTGCGGCTTGACAACTGTCGTCCTCTACAACAGTGCGAGAGTTAGTGATGGTCAGAATGGGCGTCCCCAGACTGGGTTTCACTGATAACTGAGCGCTGATGACCAGGAGGTGACGAGAAACGAGCTCTCTTATGAGGTTGGTCAGGCCAAGAGGCCGACCTCATGGAGGATGTGCGACGGAAACCACGGGTTTCCAAAGATTCCAAGCACTGGATGTACTCAGAAATGGAGTTGCAGGTAGTGGAACCTAAGCGTACACCCCAGAAGGGCGCGTCCACTCCGTCGAAATCCGCTTTCCACTTAACTGGATCTAAACGGATCTTAAGGTCTGCCATGGTCTTGAAACCGATGAGCAATTCGCCTTGGAAGACGATGTCATCAACGACTAAGAACTTTGCTGACCACTTGTGATCATGGATTGCAAATTCTAAGGTTGTACAACCACGGACCGTGAGAGGGCTACCTGAAAAACCTCGCAATGTCTGAATAGCAGACGGCTCGGTCAGCATAGCTGCATGAAGACCAATGTCACGGAAAAGGGTGGAACGGACAATGTTAACCACCGAACCTGTATCAAGAAAAAGCTGAACAGGCTTCTGATGAAGTGTGGACTCAACGAGAGGTCCACACGGGCTGTCATACCGAACATGAAGGCATGACGGGCCGACTAGGTCTCCGGAGTCCCGGCTGCTAGAGGCTCGTTGCTTGGTGGTGGGTCTCGACGTCCTGGAAGGTACGGCTTGAGTCTCGACACCAGCATCGAGGCACTCTGTTTCTGTGTTGTCGGCAAGCGTGTTGCTGCCCAGGGCGGCGAACGCATTGCGGACAGGGACGGAATACAGCGACTCTGACAGGGTGACTATCTCTTTGCGTGATTTTTCTGGCTCGCCTCTTCCCCCAAACTACTGGAGGGGCTCCGGCTAGCTCGGGCTCCGGGCAGGGAACGCTTGCCGTGGTGCGCCGACAAGATGCTGCGCAACTTGTGGCACTCACTGGAGGTATGACTGGATGTATGGTGGTAAACGCAATCGCCTTCCCGGTGCTGCGCAGGGGGACAGTGATTATCATGGCGTGGGGACTGAGGTTTATAACACTCAGAACGGTAATGACATTTTTTACCACAGTTAAAACAGGTAACCACGCGCTTCGCAGGTGGTGCTGACGACGGTGTGCGCTTATGATCCTTGGACTTAGATGGAGGAGACGTTGGCAAAGTCGTCTTGCTAGCCCACCTATCATGACCTGACCTGCCATTTTGACTCGGCTTGGTCTGAGGTTTACTGTTCGTCCTAGCCTTGTATGCTGATTGCTGGACGGCTGCAGCAAAAGTGACTGGGGGTTGCACAGGCGGCGACACGAGTTGATGATTGAGGGACTTGCAAGGGAGTACCAGTGGGGCGACAAGCCTAGTCTTTCTCGCCTGGCGGTTTAACTTTGTCGATGGCATTAAAGGCGCCCAGGACTTCGTCCTTGGGGCCAAGCCCTAATTCATCGATGATACCATGGAGATGGGGTGGGGCATCTCTCCGCATGACGCCTGTGGCGAGCATGGGGATGATGTCTTCAAGTTTTATACTATCGTCATCAGTGACCCATGTGGTACCACGCATAATGTCAACAAAATCTGTCGATGCGTGCTGGAAACGACAGACGCAAGCAAGGGGGCTTTCATCCGGGGATTGGCACTCATTCAAGACGCTATTGATAATGTCAAGGTAAAGGCGCTGATGCCTACGCCGGAAGTAATTACTGAATTCTTCCTTAACCTTGGGAAGAATGGGAAAAGGTCGTGGGACTCTGCAAAAATGGGGAATTTTAGTTTAAGAGTACAATAAAATGCGTGCTGAGCGCTGTGTTTACACTGGGGGATTTGTCTTAGAGTGCGCTGCTGACTGTGGCTTCGGGAAACGCAGATGGACACGGGAAAATTACAAACAATCTAGGCAGGATGCAAGGTTATGAAACTGAAAGCTGCCCACAAGTATAACAAAAATTACTTTACGGTTTTCACTGTGGGAAATTTTGAGATACTGAGTATTAACACACACAAAAAAAAAATCACTGCTGTAGCTGGAGGAAAGGGTGAAGGGTGTTGATTGCAGAACACAGGAAACGAGATGCGGGAGACACTGCAGGCCCCTGGCTTGGCTTGGCCTGGGACAAGCACACTGGGTTCCCATGTGGTCAAGCCGGGAGTGGCTTCTTGAAGAACTCGGAGAAAACAACCCACAGACGGCGAGCTGGATATAGTGAGCGTAGAATCGTAGTAGCAGGAGGGGGTGCAGAGTAAATGGTCCAAGTCGGGCCGAAACGTCGTCGTAAGCTCCTCCCTTTTATATGTGCGGGTTGTGTGTGTATTGTTCCAGTCACGGTATTGTGCCTTTTTTGTTATTTAGGTGCTTGGTGGTGTGAGGGTAGGCCGCAGCCATACCCTGGGGTAGACGTGCGTGGGCACACAACACCAACACACCCAAAACGACCTCACCTCACGTCTCTTGTAGCTGTAGGAATGGCATAGGAACGCTGGAGGATGCAGGAGAAAGGTGCAGGAGAACGCTGGAGAACTGTAGAGTAGGAGTTGAACACACACGTGACTGCTTCAGGCTGGAGATGACGCCGTGATGCCGATGGCCTGATTTTGTTGAAAAATCAAGGACGACGATCCGTCTCAGGCACGTAGTAGATGCTGGAGGCGACGGATGACGCTATAAGCCAGCGGATGAACTGGATATGACTGGCTGGTCGGATGGTCGGCTGGTCCCCTACACTCCACACTCTGCCGTGCCCCACTGCTGTCACCACTGTTATTACTTCTCTTGGCTTACTTCTTTAGGTCTAGTGCAGTAGAATGGTAGCGTAGGTGAAGAGATACGGCCGTGGACTAGATGACACTTTATTGTCAAGAGATGTGGGTACACATGGGTGCAGAGCGTGAGAGGGGACCGGGAGCCAGCTAGGGTAGAATCAGCTTCAATCAGGTAGGCTGCAGGAGTGAGAAAGAAACATGGTGGGGTGTCCTGACATTGGTAGGCCTACCAGAGGGCAGCACCGGAGTGCCGCGTAATTTGAAAGGGACTAAGTATAGGCTGCTTACACTACTTTATTTACACAAAATCCAAGTAAAAAAACAAAACACTTAGAATTGGCTCACTACTTGCAAAAGGTTCATGTATTGATGGAAAAAGAACTGAAATAAACCTCGAAAGAACAGTACGAATTATTTTATTTATTATTTACTAAAACATTAGCTGTCTCCCACCAAGACAGTGTGGCCCAAAAAATAAAAACTTTCATCATCATTCACTCCATAACTGTCTTGCCAGAGGCATGCTTACACTACAGTTATAAAACTGCAACATTAACACCCCTCCTTCAGAGTGCCGGCACTGTACTTCCTATCTCCAGGAATCAAGTCCAGCATGCTGGTTTCCCTGAATCCCTTCATAAATGTTGCCTTCCTTACACTTCAACAGCACGTCAAGTCTTAAAAACCATTTGTCTCTTTTCGCTCCTATCTAACACGCTCATGCACGCTCGCTGGAAGTCCAAGCCCTTCGCACACAAAACCTCCTTTACCCCCTCCCTCCAACCTTTCCTAGGCCGACCCCTACCCCGCCTTCCCTCCACTACAGATTTATACACTCTTGAAGTCATCTTGTTTCGTTCCATCCTCTCTACATGTCCAAACCATCTCAATAATCCCTCCTTAGCCCTCTGGATAATAGTTTTGGTAATCCCACACCTCCTAATCTCCAAACTACGGATTCTCTGCATTATATTCACACCACACATTGCCCTCAGACATGACATCTCCACTGCCTCCAGCCTTCTCCTTGTTGCAATATTCACAACCCATATCTCACACCCATACAAGAGTGTTGGTATAACTATACTCTCATAAATTCCCCTCTTTGCTTTCATGGATAAAGTTCTCTGTCTCCACAAGCTCTTCAGTGCACCACTCACCTTTTCCCCCTCGTTAATTCTATGATTCACCTCATCCTTCATAGACCCATCTACTGACACATCCACTCCCAAATATCTGAACACATTCACCTCCTACATACTCTCTCCCTCCAATCTGATATCCAATCTTCCGTTATCTAATTTTTTTGTTATCCTCATCACCTTACTCTTTCCTATATTCACTTTTAATTTCCTATTTTTACATACCCTACCAAACTCATCCACCAACCTCTGCAACTTCTCTTCAGAATCCCCCAAAAGCACAGTGTCATTAGCAAAGAGCAACTGTGACAACTCCCACTTTGTGTTAGATTCTTTATCTTTTAACCCCACACCTCTTGCCAACATCCGAGCATTCACTTCTCTCACAACTCCATCTATAAACATATTGAACAACCATGGTGACATCACACATCCCTGTCTAAGGCCTACTTTTACTGGGAAATAATCTCCCTCTCGCCTACATACTCTAACCTGAGCCTCACTATCCTCGTAAAAACTTTTCACTGCTTTCAATAACCTACCTCCTATTCCATACATTTGCAACATCTGCCATATTGCCCCCTATCCACCCTCCCACACCCACTTTCCTATAACCACAAACTTCTGCTGAACACACTAACACTATATTCTTAAACTTACCCCATACCTCTTCTACCCCATTGCCTATACTCTCACTAGCCCATCTGTCCTCCAACAGTTGTTTATGTCTAACCCTAACCGCCTCCTCCTTTAGTTTTAAATCTTCACTTCTCTCTTACTTGCTGTTTCCATTCTCCTTGTATCCCATCTCATCTACCTTTTACTCTCACTGTAGCTACAACTAAAATGTGCTCTGATATTTCTGTGGCCCCTCTATAAACATGTACATCCTGAAGTCTACCCAACAGTCTTTTATCTACCAATATGTAGTCCAACAAACTACTGTCATTTCGCCCTACATCATATCTTGTATACTTATTTATCCTTTTTTTCTTAAAATATGTGTTACCTATAACCAAACCCCTTTCTATACAAAGTTCAATCAAATGCTCCCCATTATCATTTACACCTGGTACCCCAAAGTTACCTACCACACCCTCTCTAAACGCTTCTCCTACTTTAGCATTTAGGTCCCCTACCACGATTACTCTCTCACTTGGTTCAAAAGTGCCTACACACTCGCTTAACATCTCCCAAAATCTCTCTCTCTCCTCTACACTCCTCTCTTCTCAGGTGCATACACACTTATTATGATTCACTTTTCACATCCGACCCTTATTTTAATCCACATAATCCTTGAATTTATACATTTATGTTCCCTCCTCTCTCTCAATAACTGATCCTTCAACATTATTGCTACCCCTTCCTTAGCTCTAACTCTCTCAGATACTCCTGACTTAATCCCATTTATTTCTCCCCACTGAAACTCGCCTACTCCCTTCAGCTTTGTTTCGCTTAGGGCTAAGACATCCAACTTCTTTTCATTCATAACATTAGCACTCATCTCTTTCTTATCATTCGCACTACATCCACGCACATTCAAACATCACAATTTTATAAAGTTTTTCCTTATCTTGTTTTTAGTAATTTATACAGGAGAAGGGGTTACTAGCCCATTGCTCCCGGCATTTAGTCGCTTCTTACAACATGCATAGCTTACGGAGGAAGAATTCCGTTCCACTTCAATTTTTTGTGTGAATAAAAATTCCAAATGGTAAGCAAGAGTAATATAAGAGGGGCCTGGAGACATGACTAATGAACAGAGAAAATGTTATTTTAGTGCCAGGAATGTCTGCATTGTTTATTCTGGACCCTATTTTGAAAGTGGCATTTTTTAAATTTGTGTGAAATTGGCCAAATTGCCAATTTCTGACCACTTTATTGGGTAGTTGAAATAGGTGAATAGACGGTTTCTTGTACTCAGTCGACAGAGTAGAAGTAAGTAAGTTTATTCAGGTATACACAAATACAGTTACATTGATTGTCATACATAGCAGCGTATGTATAGAGAACCAAGGATAACCCAAAAAAGTCAGACAGTGACTTATTTCCAGTACCTGGCCTGGGCTTGCCATATATGATATTTGGTAAATATTTTTTTTCTCAGTTTGTTGGGCTATCTTATTGAAACTTGGGCAATGTATGAGTGAAAGATGCTTCTTAACGTTCACCAAAAATGAAAAAAATCAGATGATAAATAACGGAGTTCACTTCTCAGCCATTAGCCGCCCTTTAGCAGTATATTTTCGCATGGTTTTTATGGTTATATTCTCTTTTTTTGGTCTCATTTGATAGAATGGAAGATATATTGCAGAAATATATATGATATTGATTGGTTTCACGACGAAAAGTACCTTGAAATTGAGCTCAAAGTAACGGAAATGTTAGATTTTTGCCGATGTTCAATTAACTTTCTTGTTTAAGTCAAGTTGGTTTACTTTATTAAGTGTATTCTAACCTAATCACTCTTTAGTCTGGCAAACTCAATAATCCGGCACTCTACAGGTCCCAGTGATGCCGGATTTGTGATGGCGGACCTGTATACACAACCATATACAGTGGACCCCCGGTTTTCGTGATTTTTTCGTTCCAGAATGCTGTTCAAGTGCCATTACCAAACGAATTTATTCCCATAAGGAATAATGTAAAGTAGACTAGTCCTTTTAGACCCCTAGAAATACACTTACAAAAGCTTTTACAAAAATACACTTACATAAAAGGGCGAGTTTGGAGCATCACGAACACCGGGGGTTAACTGTATAACTGCAGGCCTGACCAACAAGGCGGAGGCACTGTCATCTACTATGATGAACTGGAATGTATGAAATTTACTTGCACATGGAACGACAATGGTGAATATTCAATAGGTAAATTCGCATTAAAAAATTAAAAAAAAAAACTATAACAGTTGGAGCAGTCTACAGATTACCACAAACAAATACAGTGGTACCTCTACTTACGAGCAGCTCCCAACCCGAACAGTTATGTAAGTGTATTTTTGTAGGTGCTTTTGTAAGTGTATTTTTGGGTGTCTGAAATGGATTAACCTAATTTTCATTATTTCTTATGGGAAAAAATTCCATCGGTATCGGCACTTGAATAGCGAACTGGAACGAATTTTGCTCGTAAGTAGAGGTACCACTGTACTTACACTTTTAGTGGTAACCTTAGAAACATGATAATTGACTCAGAGTTGAATAAACACCACCAAATACTTACAGGAGACTTCAACATAAACCTCATCCAAGCAACTGGTCCTCCAGTAGCTGATTTCAAAAACACTATGAACAGCTGCTTGCTACTACATTCTATAACTAAGCCAACATGAATCTCTGAAACAAGTGCCTCATTACTTGACCATATCTGGACCAACACGATATATCCACTACAGACCACTACCCCACCTTTCTCATAACCAAGTTATGTAACTTGCTTCAAGACTCGAGAAAGATCTTGTTTCGCCTGCATGATGAGCCATTGGTAAATAATTTAATATTAGCACTAGGTGACATTGATTAGCAATGAGAGGTAGCTGACAGCAATAATATTGATGAAGATTTCAAAAGTTTTTTACATGAAACCCAAAACCTCTATAACAAGCATTGTCTGATCAAAACGAAGCAGATTACAGCAAAGAGACTAAACAGCCCATGGCTAACAAATCTATTGATTAAAAAGCACCAACTTGAAAAACTGTTCAGTTAGGCCTGATTACTAAAGAACTGACTAAACGATACACGTCAGTACTCGCAAAACTAATACAAAAGTCAAAGCAAGTGTATTACGAAAATAGATTTATTGAAATAAAAGGTGATATGAAAAGGACCTGGCAAACCCCCTCCAAAATTTTTGGCTCTATAAAACTGTCTAGAAACAGAGATAAACTGAACCTCACATACAGTCTATAGACTCGGCCAACAAACTTAATGTTTTCTTCTCTACTGTAGGATCAAAGCTAGGAAGCAAAATTCCAAGCTCAAATGCCCAGCCAAAAGACTACCTCACTGGCAAGTACCCAGATATTCTATATCTAGCTCCAACTAATTCTATTGAAGTCTCACTCATCATTAAAACATTAAAAAACAAAGCAGGAGATCTAAATAACTTGCTACCATTCATATAAAAACAAGCAGCTCATGTACTATCACCCATTATTGCAACACAGTTTAACAAATCTGTTGAGTCCTCAACCATCCCATCCACACTCAAGACAGCAAGGGTTACCCTGATCCTCAGAGAAGGTGATCCAACTGATGTGAATAACTATAGACCTATATCAAACTTGCCCTTACTTTTTAAAATACAGTGGACCCCCGGCTAACGAAAAAAATTCATTCCAGAAGCGTGCTCAAGTGCCATTACTGAATGAATTTACTTCCTTTAGAAATAATGTCACGTAGGTTAGTTTATTTCAGACTCCCAAAAATACACTTCCAGAAGCACTTACAATATTATACTTACATAATTGTACGATTTCCGGTGTGTTCGTTAGCCAGGGGTCCACTGTACAATGGTACCTCGGTATACGTTCTTAATCCGTTCCAGGACCTTGGACTTACAGTGGTACCCCGGTTTACGATATTTTTTCGTTCCAGAATGCTGTTCAAGTGCCATTACCAAACGAATATATCCCTATAAGGAATAATGTAAAATAGACTATCCCTTTTAGACCCCCAAAAATACACTTATAAAAGCATTTAAAAAAATAAACTTACATAAAAGGGCGAGTTTGGAGACCATCGTAAACCGGGGTACCACTGTATACCAAACAGGACATATATACCAAACAGATTTTCCCATTAGAAATATAGGGAAACAATTAATCCTTTCCCATGAAAAAAAAATCTTTTTGTTATTGGCAATGTATTTTGTCAATGTATTTTGTCTTGAAATAAAGTTTATACACAGTCAAAAGATGGGGTGGTAGGGGAAGTGGAATATTCAAATGGCTTCAGAAAGAAATCTATATTCTTCCTTGAAGCCTTTTTATCCACTTCTCCGAGGCTATGGGTCCCACGATGTACACCAGAGGTGGACCCCATCCTTGATGGGGTTGTATAAATAATTTAAACACTGCTTAATACTTAAATATGTAATTTAAACACTGCTTAATACTAAAATACATACATAAATACAAAAGAATTAGATGAAATAAATGCAAATTTAACCTCACTTTGCTGAAGAGTCGAGTGCCTACTAGGATAGTGCTGAGAAGGGAGGAGGAGGAAATGTTATTGTTTGGAAGGAGAGTCCCCTTCTCTTTTCTGTCTCTTTTTGCCTTTTGGACCTAGTTGAAGCTCACCAGGTTTGACTTTTACTAAAAATCTGTCCAAAGAACTTTGCTTCTGTCTTCTCCTCAGGTTGTTTCAGAAATGTCACATTGTCTGGTCATTCCAGACAATACTGTTAAGGCTTGTTTGTGCTTTATTTGGGTGGTACTTCTACCTGGAGTCTACCTGGAGAGAATTCCAGGGGTCAACGCCCCCGCGGCCCGGTCTGTGACCAGGCCTCCTGTTGGACCAGAGCCTGATCAACCAGGCTGTTACTGCTGGCCGCACGCAGTCCAACGTATGAACCACAGCCCGGCTGATCAGGTACCGACTTGAGGTGCCTGTCCAGTGCCTGCTTGAAGACAGCCAGGTGTTTGTTGGTAATCCCCCTGATGTATGCTGGGAGGCAGTTGAACAATCTTGGGCCCCTGACACTTATTGAGTTGTCCCTCAACGTGCTAGTGGCACCCCTGCTCTTCATTGGGGGGATGTTACATCGCCTGCCGAGTCTTTTGCTTTCGTAGGGAGTGATTTTTGTGTGCAAGTTTGGTACTAAGCCCTCGAGAATTTTCCATGTGTATATAATAATGTATCTCTCCCGCCTGAGTTCTAGAGAGTACAGGTTTAGGAACTTCAAGCGTTCCCAGTAGTTGAGGTGGTTTATCGCACTTATGTGTGCGGTGAAGGTTCTCTGCACATTTTCAAGGTCAGCAATTTCACCCGCCTTGAAAGGTGCAGTTAGTGTGCAGCAATATTCCAGCCTAGATAGAACAAGCGATCTGTAAAGTGTCAACATGGGCTTGGCATCCCTGGTTTTGAAGGTTCTCATTATCCATCCTGTCATTTTTCGAGCAGATGCAATTGCTACTTTGTTATGGTCCTTGAAGGTGAGATCCTCTGACATGATCACTCCCAGGTCTTTGACATTAGGTTTTTGACGTCCATCCATTTGGTAAAGATTTTCTTGATTAATGAAGTAGGGACTTCCTCTATCTCCTCTTCCGATCCTGAAGAGAGTGCATCCATCTTAGTCTTGTGCTCCTCCTTCTCAAGTTCCTGCAGCTCCTCAGTGGTTAGTTCTTCCCTGCACCCCTCCACTAACTCCTCCACATCACCATCACTCACATCCAGACCCATGAACCTGCCCAGAGAGACAATATCCTCCACTATAGACACAGCCTCAAAGCCCTTTCAGCCACTGCTTCTGGCCACAAATTCCTCCAAGCAGAGTTCATTGTTCTGTATGAAACTTCCTGCCAGGCTTTGTCAATGAGTTATGCAATTGGTGATAGTAAAGTGATCTTTCCAAAACTCTCTCAGGGTTAACTCTGTGTCAGAGGTCACTTCAAAGCACCTCTGGAATAGTGCTTTAGTGTAGAGTTTCTTGAAATTACTGATAACCTGCTGATCCATGGGCTGAATGAGAGGAATCATGTTAGGGGGGAGAAACTTATAATAATAATAATAATAATATAATAATATTTTTATTTGGACATGATACAAAGAATTACATTTGGTTATTGAGATTACATGAGGTGTACATGCCAAAAGCCCCTAGTATGCAGGGCATTTTGGGCAGACTTAAAATTAACTTAAAACTAAATTGTAAGAATTTTTGTAGATAGTATACAATGAGTAAAGGTGAGTATTTAAGCTATGAAATTTGAACATAGTTTTGTACTTTTGTCTTCATTATAAAATTAATTAAATCAGATTAAACAAATTAAAGCAATAATAATAATAAAATAATAAAAAGTTATGGTTGATAATTTATAAAATAAGTAAAGTTGCATATCTAAGTTATAAAGTTTGAATATAAGTTGAACATATCAATTAATTGTAGCAATTTATTGCAGCAATGCAACTAATTGAGTGAGATAACAATTTAAAACAATTAATTGCATTGCAGTTAGTTTACGTGGTCATTATAATGTAAGTGTTGTGGGAATAATTAGCTAAGTACGTATGTATTATTCATAACAGGTTTTACATTCATTCATTCGTTCATTCATACATTACATTGAATTGATTAGTCAGGTTTTACGTTAAGTGATTATTCTACTTTGCTGGGAATGGTTGATATGGAGCAATTAGCTTTGGGTGAGAAGGTGGTTTTTTAGCATCGTTTTGAATTGGGGTACAGGTAGGGTTTCTTTGGCAATGACAGGTAATGAATTCCAAATTTTCGTGCCTTTTATGTGCATTGAGTTTTTACATAGTGTTAGGTGGACACGGGGGACATCGAGGAGTGATCTGTGTCTAGTGTTATGGTCATGTGTCCTGTTAAAATTAGTAAGGAGAAGTTTGAGTGGTGGGTTAATATTTGCATAGAGTGTTCTATGTATGTAATAGGCACAGTGATGAAGTCAAACTCTGGCAGCACATAGTCCTGCAAGCTTGGAGGGTGAGCTGGAGCTTTGTCCATTATGAGGAGGGCCTTCAGAGGCAGGTTTTTCTCCTCTAAATAACTTTTTACACTTGGCCAAAACACAACATTAAACCATTCCCTGAAATATTCTCTGGTTACCCAAGCCTTGCTGTTTGACCTCCACATCACAGGTAACTGAGTTTTCTGTACATTATTTTTTTGAAGGCCCTCGGGTTTTCAGAGTGGTAGATCAGTAGAGGCTTCAGTTTGCCTGGGGATCAACCACAGCCAACCACCAAAAAGCTGCTGTGCGGATGATTACCAGCTCCTGTGTCAGACAGCACACCCCACCACTTTTCAAAAGCCTGAACCTACTAAATATATGAGACATGCACTCATATTATTGTGCCTACGACATATACAGAACATTAAACTCCAATATTAACCCTCCACTTAAACTTCTCCTTGCTAGCTACAACAGAACGCACAGTCAAAATACAAGGCACAAGGCACTCTTTGACATCCCTCGTGTCAGTCTCACACTATGCAAAAATGCAATGCACATAAAGGAACCGAAGATCTGGAATTCACTACCTGAACTGGCAAAGGATCCCATGATTACATAAAAATTTAGGACTATGCTTAAAAATCATCTCAACTCTCAATACTAACCAAAACAACTTCTGAACAGTTTGATGCACCTCTCCCAAATACAGTGGTACCTCGAGTTACGATGGTCCCCAAAATCGCCCTTTTATGTAAGTTTATTTTTTAAATGCTTTTGTAGGTATATTTTTGGGGGTGTAAAAGGACTAGTCTATTTTACATTATTCCTTATGGGGATAAATTCGTTTGGTAATGGCACTTGAACAGCATTCTCGAACGAAAAAATATCGTAAGTCGAGGTACCACTGTATTATATTATATGACCTCTAGTCTATTAAAATATCTGCCAATCCATGAAATATTACTGTCTAAACCATAAATTGTAATACAGTGGACCCCCGAGTAACGAACACCCTGGAAATCATACAATTATGTAAGTTTAATATTGTAAGTGCTTGTGGAAGTGTATTTTGGGGGGTCTGAAATAGACTAACCTACGTGACATTATTCCTTAAGGGAGTAAATTCGTTCGGTAATGGCACTTGAGCAGGCTTCTGGAATGAAGTTTTTACATTACTCGGGGGTCCACTGTACTGTTTTTCTTATGTGCGACTTCAAGATTATCATTCTTCTAAACCTCCACCTTGACTACCTCGCATTAGTATTAATATTAAATTTGAGTGAACTTATTATCTGCTATAAATAAAAACTAATGTTTAACTATAACAAACTTGATCAATTTCTCTAGTATTAAGTAGTCTATAAGCCATTAGATTTAGTCTGCCCATAATGCCATGGCATGATAGTGGCTCTCTCTGCACTGCAATTCATAATTGTAATTACAAAATCTTCTAGGTAGTAGGTTGGTAGACAGCAACCACCCAGGGAGGTACTACCGTCCTGCCAAGTGAGTGTAAAACGAAAGCCTGTAATTGTTTTACATGATGGTAGGATTGCTGGTGTCTTTTTTCTGTCTCATAAACATGTAAGATTTCAGGTACATCTTGCTACTTCTACTTACACTTAGGTCACACTACACATTCATGTACAAGCATATATATACACACCCCTCTGGGTTTTCTTCTATTTTCTTACTAGTTCTTGTTCTTATTTCCTCTTATCTCCATGGGGAAGTGGAACAGAATTCTTCCTCCGTAAGCCATGCGTGTCGTAAGAGGCGACTAAAATGCTGGGAGCAAGGGGCTAGTAACCCCTTCTCCTGTATATATTACTAAATGTAAAATGGGAAACTTTTGTTTTTCATTTTGGGCCACCCCACTTCGGTGGGAAACGGCCGACGTGTTAAAAAAAAAAAAAAAAAAATATATATATACACACACCCCTTTGGGTTTTCTTCTATTTTCTTACTAGTTCTTGTTTCCTATTATCACCATGGGGAAGTGGAACAGAATTCTTCCTCCATAAGCCATGCGTGTCGTAAGAGGTGACTAAAATGCTGGGAGCAAGGGGCTAGTAACCCCTTCTCCTGTATATATTACTAAATGTAAAAGGGGAAACTTTCGTTTTTCATTTTGGGCCACCCTGCTTCGGTGGGAAACGGCCGACATGTTGAAAGAAGATGAAGAAGAATTACAAAATCTCGATGTAAACTTGCAATGAAATAAAAATATTATTATTATTATTATTATTATTATTATTACTATTAAATAAAGATTTCTTAAAAAGTTAACCACTCTTATCAGGTGTATCACAACACCTGAAACCAATACTCTTTGCTGACGACACAACTTATGTCATCTCCCACACAAACCTTGCCACGCTTAATACCATTGTTAACGACGAATTAATAAAAATATCAACATGGATGACAGCTAATAAACTTACACTCAACACTGATAAGACCTTCTATATTATGTTTGGCAACAGAGCAGGTGATCTACAATTAAACATTAAGATCAACACTACACCTATTGCTAAACATAATGAGGGCAAGTTCCTGGGCCTTCACCTTGACAGCAGCCTGAAATTCAGCACCCATATCCAACACATAACAAAGAGAGTGCCCAAAACTGTGGGGATCCTCTCTAAGATACGGTATTATGTACCACAATCAGCTCTACTCACACTATACTACTCACTCATCTATTCCTACCTCACATATGCCATTTGTGCATGGGGATCAACAGCAATTACCCACTTAAAGCCAATAATAACCCAACAAAAAGCCGCAGTAAGAATTATCACGCAATCCAACGCTAGGCAGCACACCCCCCCCACTCTTCAATGACCTAAACCTACTCACTGTTCAGAACATCCATACTTACTACTCTGCTATCTACATTTATTGAACCATTAATTCCAACTTTAACCCTGAGCTAAAACACTTTCTTGACAGTTGTGACAGGACCCATAGACATAATACCAGACATAAACATCTCTTTGACATTCCCCGTGTCCGACTAAATCTATACAAAAATTCAATGCGCATAAAAGGGCCTAAAATCTGGAACTCCCTGCCTGAAAACTCTAGAACTGCAGACACAACCTCCATTTTCAAAAGCACCGTTAAAAAACATCTTATCTCACTTACGCACCCAACTGGTAGCTAACCACATGAAAACTACTTTATCTTGCACATATCCACAGCAAAATACACTTATTGATACAGTGGACCCCCGGCTAACGTTCATTCCAGATAACGTTTTTTTCGGCTAAAGGTTGCTTTTTACGTTCAATATTTTTTTCGGCTAGCGTTATTTACTCAGCTAACGTTACGTACCAGACCTGTCTGCCCGCTCTGGGCTTGCGCACCTCCTCCCAGGACCCCAGTCCAGCGTTGTTTACACTTGAATGAACAATACCCAGCGCGCTCTTTCAAGCATTCACAATACATTTGGTGTCTTTTTTGGTGATTTAGTGACTGTCACTGTGAAATAAGTCACCATGGGTCCAAAGAAGCTTCCTAGTGGCAACTCTGTGCTAAAGAGAGTGAGGAACACCATCGAAAGGAAGAAGGAGATTGTTGAAAAATATGAGAGTGGCGTACGTGTGGGTGAGCTTGTCAGGATGTACAACAAAAACACAGTTTAGCAGGCATGCAGGGAGTGTAGCAGGCATGCAGGGAGTGTAGCAGGCATGCAGGGAGTGTAGCAGTCATGCAGGGAGTGTAGCAGTCATGCAGGGAGTGTAGCAGGCATGCAGGGAGTGAAGCAGGCATGCAAGGAGTGTAGCAGGCATGCAAGGGGTGTAGCAGGCATGCAGGGAGTGTAGCAGGCATGCAAGGAGTGTAGCAGGCATGCAGGGAGTGTAGCAGGCATGCAAGGAGTGTAGCAGGCATGCAAGGAGTGTAGCAGGCATGCAGGGAGTGTAGCAGGCATGCAGGGAGTGTAGCAGGCATGCAAGGAGTGTAACAGGCATGCAAGGAGTGTAGCAGGCATGCAGGGAGTGTAGCAGGCATGCAGGGAGTGTAGCAGGCATGCAGGGAGTGTTGCAGGCATGCAGGGAATGTAGCAGGCATACAGGGAGTGTAGCAGGCATGCAAGGAGTGTAGCAGGCATGCAGGGAGTGTAACAGGCATGAAAGGAGTGTA
Organism: Cherax destructor; assembly: GCA_009830355.1. NCBI lineage: Eukaryota > Metazoa > Arthropoda > Malacostraca > Decapoda > Parastacidae > Cherax > Cherax destructor. Next base: position 30,325 of record WNWK01014320.1, on the reverse strand, counting down.
GCAAGCATACAGGGAGTGTAGCAGTAGTGCAGGGAGTGAGGATTCCCCTTCCAAACACTAAGCCCTGCCCCTGTCCTCCCTATCTTCCAGATGCCAGCAAGTCTCTTCAATAAAGGTAAGTAAATGTTATTTTAAATGTTTATTTCATTATTTATTTATAAATTTTAAATTGTATGTAGTATTTATGTGTGTTTTCTGTATGTAAAACTATAGTTATTCTTTAAAAAAAAATTTTTTTTTGTGAATATTTTTGGATATCAGGAACGGATTAATTGTATTTACATTATTTCTTATGGGAAATAAGGCTTCGGATAACGTTTTTTTCGGCTAAAGCTCTAGCTCCTGGAACGGATTAAGAACGTTAGCCGAGGGTCCACTGTATCTGTGATTCCCCTTAATTTACACAGGACTAACCAAAATTCTAATACAACTATTGCTTCATAATTCTTAAGCTAGTCATAAGTTTGCCTAAGACACTCGAATATAGAAACTGTATTATGCCAATACATCACCTTTACCATTAATATATAAACTAATTGTTAAATTCTTAAATGTTTAAATTCCAGTACCTCAATTTTGTAAACCTAGTTAATCACTACAATTACCTAACCTTAATATCTGTATAATCATTGTGTCGCTATTGAGTAAGACCTATCATAAGACTGCCTGAAAAGCCTAGGCATACCTAGGCATATTATTGGCCATCTTGTAATATCTACTTCATAAAATGTATAATTATAAGTACACCCCACCTTGTATATTACTAGAAATAAAGAATTTGAATTTGAATTTGAAAGTAGTTATTATGTATTAGGATTAGTCTGCCCGAAATGCCCTGGCATGATAGTGGCTTTCTTTGTACTTAACAAACCAAAATTGTAATTACACATTGTAACCTTTACAAAGAAATAAAATCTTTATTCTTTATTCTTATTCTTTAATTTTAATACAGTAAGTGGTATGAGAATGAAAATTAAATTGAACACCCTTTTGCTTTTACAGGTTATATTGTAAATGTGCTGATCTCTCAAGTATATATGAAGCACAAAAATTTGCTCTAACTACTCCATGTAATGCTCCAGCCATGTTTATTCACAGGTGAGTATAGTATGGTCACTTAATTTTGTTATCAGGTATGGTCACTCATTAGATTAAATAGTAGTCTTCAGTAGCATTTTGTATAATTCTCAAGAGTATACTCAAAGATTTAGAGAGCTGAGGACGAGTTGTTGAAGGGTGGAAGGAAGGTGAGGAAGAGGTCATCCTAGGAAGTGCTAGGAGCTTGAACATCCTGCAAGCATGTGTGAGCTTATCAGATCAGAGTGAGTTGAGATGAGTGGTTTTATGACTTGTTGTGATGTTGGTGTGTAGGAAGGTAACATTTATGAAAGGATTCAGGGAAAACTGGTTAGCTGGACTCGAGTTCTGGAGGTAGGAAATAGTCCCTAAAATCTGAAGGCGAGATGGGGAGGTTACATTTTGGAAAGTAATTTGAGTTGTGATGTCTGTATACTTATGGCAAGTCAACTATGGAGTGAATGTATAACCATACCTTGTTTGGAGATGAGCAATGTGATTAAAAATAATTTATAAAAACTGCAAGGGGCACAGGCCAGAGTTTAGCCTGCATATCCTTTCATTGGGGTGCCTTGATAATGGTGAAGGAATTGGAGCTACCCTTCCCTTGGATCAAATCTGACTACCTCCCATTCTTGAGGCACTGTATGAACCCTGCAGGTTTAGAGCTTCTGAATGAATATAATAATTAGCCTAAATGCACACAATACATCACAAGGGAGGAAAGAAGGCAATTGGTTATGCTTCTTGTCATTTCTTACACTGCCTGATTTTCTAGCAAACAAAAATCAATGATTTCTAACATATTATAACTACAGTAAATGAGATATTACATAGAGGTGATAAAAAGTTTTAAAGTGCAAACAGACAATGGGGACCCAGTTAGACAATGTTTTAAGGCTTGTGAACAGTCACCCCTTAACTGTCTTAGCACCAGAGAAATAATGACTTCTTATTAAGGGGATGGGCTGCCACATGATAATTATGCATATTATGTTGGCTTGACACAAGTATGCACTAAACTTAGGTTTAGTGTAGATTTTCCAAATAATTTTTAATTTTACAGTATGGCAGACCAGGTTGCTCTATTCCCACATTTGGAACCAGTCATATGTGCACAAGAGAAAGTTTCTCCAGTGACTACTTTCATAATTCCTAAGGAAGAGCAAGTACCACATGTAACTATTATGAGGCATCTCGGAGAACACAAGTACATGGGTTTAATCGACAAGTTTGTAGGTAAGATATTGTTTAAACAGTTAATACCCACAGTATAATGTAGGAAGATCCTACACTTTCCTTTCTCTTTGAATGTAAGGGAAAGACCTTTTTTTATTTTGTAAGTAAAATTTCTTAGTCATTGCTCCTAATCTAGATTGAGGCTGTTTGATTTTTATCTTTGATATTATGTTCCTTTGGTGACATAATATCTTGATCAAACACAATGAACATTGTAACTTGGACAAATGTTCAAAATAGTTGCAAAATATTTTTTTATTCTTAGATGTCATAAAAGTGAAACAGTTTCCACTTGCATTTAAAAAAAAAAAAATTGTACCAGAGTGAGGAGTACCCTCAGCAAGCTATATGATAGGATTCTAATACAAATTATAATCTTGACTCTACAATCTTTTTTGATCATTAAATTTAGACACACTGCATTGCTAGAGTATCAAACAGTTTGACACATGTTAAAATATGAAAAAAGCAGGGCAGAAAGTATAGAGAACCATGTAAGAAGTTGATATGTTAGTGGTTTGAGTGAATGTTGATGGCAACAAGACATGGACCTCTACTAAGATATGTTGGTGTCCACAACACATGAAACTGTTTATACATAATGGTTGCCTCTAGACACAGCATGAAACTTCACCAACATATCAGGCAGACAAAATCCTGATTGAAGTTGTGTTGTAAGGTACAGGATCAGCAGTTGAGAGCATAATAACTGGCTTCTAAACTGGTTAGTGATTACTCTTGAAGGAAACGATTCTGTGGAAGCAGAGTTGATAGTGTAGTAGGAATATTGAAATATCTGCCATGTAGGGTAAACACTGCTTCAAAACCGAATTGTATTGGTGATTCACACAGTAAGTCATCATCTTTCTTCTTTCAACAAACCAGCCGTATCTCACCAAAGCAAGGTGGCCCAAAAAGAAAAACAAAAGTTTCTCATTTTAACTTAAGTAATGTATACAGGAGAAGGGGTTACTAACCCCTTTCTCCTCGCATGTTAGTTGCCGCTTACGACACTCATGCCTTACGGATTAAGAATTCTGTTCCACTTCCCTATGGAGATAAGAGGAAATAAACAAGAGCAAGAACTAGTAAGAAAATAGAAGAAAACCCAGAGGGGTGTGTATATATATGCTTGTACATGTATATGTAGTGTGACTTAAGTGTAAGTAGACGTAGGAAGACGTAATGTGTGGTAATGCTAGTGGGGATTTCAAAGTGAAACCTTTACTGGTGTATCACTCTGAAAATCCCAGAGTGTTCAAGAAAAACAGTGTCGCCAAAGCTAATTTGTGTGTGATGTGAAAGGCTAACAGTAAGGCAGTAAGGTATGGGTCACGAGGGAAATTTTCCTTGATTGGTTCAATGAAGTGTTTGGCCCCAGTGTGAAGAAATACCTCCTGGAAAATAAATTGCCACTTAAGTGCCTACTGATAATGGACAATACTCCTTCTCATCCTCGGGACTTGGAAGACCAAATGGTGAAGGATTTTAAGTTCATCAAAGTGAAGTTCTTGCCCCCTAATACCACTCCTTTCCTCCAGCCCGTGGACCAGCAGGTCATTTCAAACTTCAAAAAACTCTACACCAAAGCAATGTTTCAAAGGTGCTTTGACATAACCTCAGACTCTGAATTGACCCTAAGAGAGTTCTGGAAAGATCACTTCAATATCCTCCATTGCATACGCCTTATAGGTAAGGCTTGGCAGGAAGTGACTTCCAGGACGATGAACTCTGCTTGGAGAAAATTGTGGCCAGATTGTGTCCTCGACAAAGATTTTGAAGGGTTTGAGGCTGGCCCTGACATCCCTATGCCAATTGTGGAAACTATTGTGGCATTGGGACTTCCATGGGGTTGGAGGTTAGTGGTGAGGATGTGGAAAAGTTGGTGGAGGACCACAATGAAGAGCTAACCACTACAGAGCTGCAAGAGCTTCACCTGCAGCAGCAACAGACCACAGCTCAGGAAATTACTTCAGAGGAGGAGGAAGGGAGAGGGAAGAAGTTGCTTTCTTCAAAGATTAAGGAGATGTGTGCAATGTGGACTAGGATGGAAAGTTTTGTGAAGGAGCATCACCCTGACAAAGCTGTTGCAGGCCATGTATGCGACATGTTCAATGACAATGTCTAGTTATATTTTAGGGACATTTTAAAGAACTGCCAGAAACAGACCTTTCTGGACAGTTATTTTGTAAGACAGAGGTCCAGTGACTCTCAACCTGGTCCTAGTGGAATTAAAAAACAAAGAAGGGAAGTAACCCCAGAAAAGGACTTGGTACCTGAAGTGTTAATGGAAGGGGATTTCCCTTCCAAACACTAGCAACTCCTCCTTCCTCTCCCCTCCTCCTGTCTTCCACACATGAAGAACTCTTCAATAAAGGTAAGTGTCATGGTTTTCCTGTTTAATTCTTCATATGTCATTGTTTTCTGTGTAATTACAGTGGTACCTCGAGTTACGATATTTTTTCGTTCGAGAATGCTGTTCAAGTGCCATTACCAAACGAATTTATCCCCATAAGGAATAATGTAAAATAGACTAGTCCTTTTACACCCCCAAAAATATACTTACAAAAGCATTTAAAAAAATAAACTTACATAAAAGGGCGATTTTGGTGACCATCGTAACTCGAGGTACCACTGTAAATGTATATTTTATGTTTAAAAATATTTTTTTTGTTAATACTTTTGGGTGTCTGGAACAGATTAATTTGATTTACATTATTTCTTATGGGGAAAATGGTTTTGAAAATCGTGAATTTCGAATTTCGGCAGACTCTCTAGAACGGATTAATCACGATTTTCAAGGGTCCAGTGTACTTTTGGGTGTCTGGAACGGATTAATTAAATTTCCATTATTTCTTAAGAGGAAAATGGATTCAGAAATCGTAATATTCGGTTTTAGTCACTCTCTGGAACGGATTAATTATGAAAACTGGGGGTCCACTGTACATATATGTGTAGTGTGACCTAAGTGTAAGTAGATGTAGCAAGACGTACCTGAAATCATGCATGTTTATGAAATGAAAAAAGACACCAGCAATCCTACCATCATGTAAAACAATTACCTTCAGATAGCAAATATGAAGTCTTAAATAATTTTAGAATGCTCTGTTGTCATGTCTTTAGATATGTGACACACAGAAATTAGGGATAAACTCTGAGTCCTTTCCAGTATCATGGCAGTACTGAAGCATACATATACACTCCTAATTACTGCTTCAGTCTTTATGAGCATGTTAATGTGTGAGCCAGTATATTTTGAAGGTTCATGTCTTCATTAGAAGACAAAAATGTATAGCTGGTGGTTAGAATGTCTCATTAAAAGCTGACCTCCATAACGTGAGAATTTTCTGGTTCCACCTTTGAACGTATTTAGGCCTGTATGTTAAAAGTATTTTCTATGAATGCATCTCCAGCTATATCCAGCTTATCATTTACTAGCATAATTGTTATTAAAGATGACATTGAAGATTATGTAAGTAAAATGAAGGATTAGACGAAAGCTGATTCTTTTAATGGCTTTCTCACTGAAGATCCATTTTATGGTCTGATATTTTTTCCTCTTCTGCATAATTTGTCATTTTTCTTTTCAATTTTGTTAATTGCATGCTAACAAAAACTTTTCACAATATGATAGGAGAACTAGATGTGGAGCGTTTCAAATGCTTCAAGTTTGTGTTTAAATTCTTTAATAATAAGGTTGTTGAAATCTGTATAGGTATTGTACAGTGCAAAGACATCTTAAGGAAAGAACGTTTAGAGTGGGGACAAGGTGCAAAAAATACACAAAATTTATAATAACATTTATAACAATATGAAGCTTAGATAAATGAGAGGCATATTACAGCATCGGTGGCAGTGTCAAGGAAAAGCTTGGGGAGCCTCAGTCCTTTAAAAATTCCCTTAACCCTAAAGCTAGACTCTAATAAAAAAAAAATACAGTAATAATAATAATGCTACTTCAAAACAAATCTCCAAGCCCTTCCCTTCCAACCAGATAGCCACCCCTAAGCTTTCCTAGTGTAGAAATTCTGGCATTACCCCTGTACAGCATTAAGTAGGGTAGTAGTTATTTTGAATAACTGGAAAATCTCATTGTGTTTTAGAAGAATAAGCAGAGAAGGGACTATTAAAAACAACTTAGAAGATGACATGTTTTAAAGAATGTGTATTCAGGCATGAATATATATTAATGTTTATATCTTTTTATTGAGATAATTTAGTCTAATAATCAAAGCTACATCTATTTTTCTTGTAATTGTTTCATTATGTTGCAGAAAAGTACAGAGGATTTGTTTCTTCAGGCAGTCAAAAAAATGTGGCATCTATTTCTAGTGAGAGTGCACCAAGCTCAGAGAGAGTTATACTTTCTTTGTAAGACAAGGAAATTCTGTATATAGAAAATATGTTGTACATCATATCTCTCCTTAAAAGCAAGGTGACATGTGCAGACTTCAAGCATGTGGATGCAAATGATTTGTAACCACCGAGAAATGTTCAAAAAAAGAACAAACCTGGTGATAAGATACCATATGTTAGTCTGCCTTTCACAGTAGAGGAGAAGAATTAACACCTGGTTATAATGTATCCAAATTTTAATACCACTGGAAGGAAATTAGTGCAAGATGGGACCAATTTCTTTTGGTGTTTCTTTACAATAACAGGCACAAGAATATTTTTGTTTACTTTGGATTATTGTCAGCTAAAATACAGTACAGTGGACCCCCGCCTAACGAGCACCCCGGAAATCGTACAATTATGTAAGTATAATATTGTAAGTGCTTCTGGAAGTGTATTTTTGGGGGTCTGAAATAGACTAACCTACGTGACATTATTTCTTAAGGAAGTAAATTCGTTCGGTAATGGCACTTGAGCAGGCTTCTGGAATGAATTTTGCTCGTTAGGCGGGGGTCCACTGTATATGTAAAGAGGTGAAACAGAGTGGCTTATGATATATAAAAAGTAAATAAATTTCTAATGTTTAGGTATTCTGTTGGAAAATGCTGTATTGGTTTGGTCTGTATATTTTTTAATGTTCTCTTATTCAGTGTGGATGATGCTATGGTCTTTACTTCAAATATGAAATCAGTATGCATTTCAATTTTAAGCGTATTGTACAGTTAGAAGTAATTGTTCCCACAATATAAAATCTTCTTCTTTCAACAAACCGATCATATCCCACCGAGGCAGGGTGACCCAAAAAGAAAAAGAAAAGTTCCTCTTTTTAACTTTAGTAATGCACACAGGAGAAGGGGTTACTAGCCCCTTGCTCCCAGCATTTTAGCCGCCTCTTACGACACGCATGGCTTACGGAGGAAGAATTCTGCTCCACTTCCCCATGGAGAACAATATAAAATATATTTAAAATTTAATTTTTTTTGCTTTCCAGTATCTATTCTGTAGTTAAAGCACTTTTACTTCACATTCAGAACTTGTGCCTTAATATTTGATAACCTGCTGGATTGCTTGTATGTTGATGCAGCCTTAAAATAGTCGAGTACCACTTTTCTCCCACTTTAAAGAATTTTTACACATTATTTTTAGTGTCTCTAAAAGGTCTCAACAAATTAATGTTTTTTATTCTACAAATATGTCAACCTTATGCATTTACTGTGTTCTTTTGTAAGAATTTTGTTACTCAGAGGCCATTATTTATATTTGAGGGTCATTTTCTTTGAATAATGCTTGATAACTAGTAAATGATCTACATAAAAGTTGCACAATATATTATATGGCATTTTGTAGTGCATTGCATTGTTTTGGAGTTATACTGTTCTGCCATGATTAATGTGAATCTCTCTAAGGAATCTTTACTTTCTATTTGTACAGTATCTAAATTAAAGGCTAAGACATTTGCTTAAAGAAACTGGTTTTCCTATATGTATTTGTGAAGAATGTTGCCTCAGCCTAGCTATTTTTTAACCCTTTGAGAGTCCATTCCATAGTTCTACACCTTGTTCACAGGGTCTAAGAATTTAAAAAAAAAATTTTTGTTATTGTTTCTTATGAAATGGTAGAGAATCTTTTTCTGAAGGTAATAAAGCAAAAAGTACGAAATTTGATGGAAAATTTGGCGATTTTTGCCCACTGTGACTCCAATTTTAGGCCAACTAGCTGTTTTGCTATTATCACTTCTATTTTATCAATTGAGTACAAGAAACTGCCCAACTATTTCAACTACCCAATAAAGTGATCAGAAATTGGTAATTTGGCCAATTTCACAAAGTTCAAAATATTTCAGTTTCAAAATAGGGCCCAGAATAAGCAATGTAGGCATTTCTGGGACTAAAATAACATTTCCTCTGTTTGTTAGTTATGTTTCCAGGCTTTACAGATGAATTCGATTTTGATTTTTTATTCACATACAAAATTTTTATTCACACCAAAAAATAGAAGATTTACTGTTATGCAATACAGTGGACCCCCGGCTAACGAACACCCCGGAAATCATACAATTATGTAAGTATAATATTGTAAGTGCTTCTGGAAGTGTATTTTTGGAGTCTGAAATAAACTAACCTACGTGACATTATTTCTTAAGGAAGTAAATTCGTTCGGTAATGGCACTTGAGCAGGCTTCTGGAATGAATTTTTTTCGTTAGCTGGGGGTCCACTGTATTGTAATAATTGTATAAATAATGTCATTGCATTCATGAATGTATATTAGACCCACCAACTGATGTGTATTGGATGCATGACGCAATTTGTTTACTCATGAACATCAGCAAAAATCGAACGTTTCCACTACTTTGAGCTCAGTTTCAAAATCATCTCTATTTCTGTAATATATCTTCCATTCTATCAAATGAGACCAAGAAACCCCGAATACAACCGTAAAAACGTACAAAAATACACCACAAAGTCGCTGTTTTAATCCAAAAACACAGTCACAGTTTTTTTCTCATTATGCACTGTGTGCTACAGGATTTGTTTTATATGGTGAACACATACCACATAGATCCATTCTCTCATATCTAGGCCCAAATTTACCACTCACAGCTTATCTGAGTGAGCTGAGCTCATGGCATAGAACTATGGCTTGGATCCAGGTTTCAAAGCCATAGAACTATGGGACGTATCTTCAAAGGGTTAAACTTTATCTTTAGAAAATGCCTTGATGCATTATTAAACCTTGCTTTAAATGTGGAACCTGCTTGCCTTGCCACTGTGCATCTTATTTCAACAGTGTAATATATGATCTTATATAATTGTTTTGTTTACATCTGACTTTGTTTACAGGATAATTTTACACATCTTTTATATGTTGCACAATATTGTATAAAAAAGTCGTAGGATTCAGTATTTTTTTTAATCTCTTGATATAGATCTGTAAATTTGTCTTTAATACAGATTTAATGTGATTATGAACAAATTATTTTGAAACAATAATTTGACAATGGTTTTAATATTTCTGCTCTGTCATGTACTATCATCTAGTTTCGACTCAAATTATAGGAAGATGAAAGCAAGATTAGCTTTCCTTTTCTCTCTTTATTCAGCCTTGACATGGTATTCAAGGTAGTTTTCAGTCTATTTTACAAAATCTTAAAAGTTTTTGTCATTTTTATTAGGATTATGTCTACCTCTTCAACCAAAGCAGTAAAGCCAAGTTTGTTTGGTAATAGTTTCAGCTTTTTTATATTATGGATTGAAGGATATTTTAATCATAAGTTATGCAAATGTATAATTTTGCACCAAAATTACAGTTGCACCTTGCAAGAATTTATGTAATACAGTAATCTTAAATCCTGCCTCGCATATTTAAAGTCAAAACTTCCGTATTATTTAACAACACTGATATATATTAATTTTGTGCTTCTCCAGCTTTCACAATTATATACAAAGCAAAAATAAAATGTTAGCTCAGGTTTGGCAAAACTATTCTTGTTGAATAAGTGTAAGTGGGGAAGTTGTGGCTAGTAGGTATGGTAGATGTGCTGAATATAAAACATCATGGAAGTGGCCACATTTATGATCTTTTGAACTTTTTTTTAAGTCAATAGTTTATTTTTTATGCGAATAAAATGTATGAAGTACAATTAGAGTAAAAACTAACAGGTTTTTGATATATTTAACTCAAAGTGTTGGTTAATTGTAACTTTATTTTTTTTATGCAAGAGTACACAGTTTGCCAACTCTGAAATGTAACATGATTCAGTATTACATTTTGAATAATGATAGATTTTATGAATCTCTTCTATTTATAAACAAAATCAGTCTTAATTGAACATGGCTAAATCTTCATCTATTTTAGAACAATAGTATATTTAAAGTAACTTTTCCTCTTTGTTGAACTTAAAAAAATTGTTTTACCTTCTGACTCACTGCTTTTCACCATTGTTGCATTGTTTGAGAGTTGCATTATTAAACTGACTGTCCTGAAGAATACAGAAATACATTAGTTTTAATAAAGTGCTAAATCCGCGTGGGTCATACAGCACTAAAAGTAAATTACAATAATAATGCTCGAGTATTAGGAGCCTTTGTGTTTCCTTATTCGTCATTTTACTGTTTAGTCATTAGTTCATCGTAAAACAATGAAATGACAAAACATGTAATTTATTTAGTGGACTTGTATGTTTATATCAGATATTCAGTATAGAATAAAAACATGAAAAATTCTTGCTTTTTTAATGTAACTACAGTATTGTATATAATTTTTTCTTTGCTTCTAAATGAATTTACAAAAATTAGACCTTTTCACAGGGAAGGGGGGTGAGGGGAGTTTTTTGTAGTGGTGAAAATGGTCTTGATCTAAAGAGTAATAATTTTTAGTCTTCTTCCTCAGCCCAAACCGAAATACTCCCCCCCCCTCTTTAAGGGGGGCTCCTTGTTGCGGTAAAGAGGCTATCAGTCTGAGGAATTGGACCTCTTGGTCTTCTTCCTCAGATCGAACCTAATTACCCCCATTGCTAAACGTCGCCCCACTTCTGGGGTCCCAACTTCCTCGACTTCCTCTGTGGTTACAACATCCTCAGTCACCCCTGTCTCGAATCCTTTTGCTGTTCTTGGCTCCGAGGTTCCTACCTCGGCATCCCATACTGGCCACACCCCTTCCTATACTCACTCGCACAGTTCTGTGTCTACACGCCCTCATCCACCACCTAAGTCTCAGCGCCCCCTTCTTCTCATAAGTCCGGCAAAAAATCCCCATTGCCGGGTTCCTCGCCTCCGACTAGTTCTGTAACCTGTGTGGAGGTTCATCCTCCTCCTCCTCGTACAATATCTTCATCCCCTGTCCTCTCCCAAGTACCTTCCTTGACTGTCCCTCCCCAGGCCACTTCCACTCCTGTCCCCTCCCAAGCCCCTTCGATAGTTTCTTCTTCTATCTCCTCGCCCTCTACTTTAGTACAGTCTATAGTCTCCCCGATGGTTGCTCACTCTCCTTCCATTTCTAATGTAGTCCCACATTCTGCATCTTTGTCTTCCGAAAATCTGGAAGCTATCGCAGAATATATTTTAGAGACTGGAACATTGATGGACACCGCTCCACCTCCGTTTCCTCCTCCTCTCTCTTCTCCGTCTACACCTCTCCTTCCTTCACAGCGTCCCACTCCTTCTCTGATTACAGGTCTTCCGCTGCCTCCACATGTAGACTTTTCTAACCCTAGTCCATAGATACAGTGGTACCTCGGTTAACGATAGTCCCCAAACTCGCCCTTTTATGTAAGTTTATTTTTTTAAATGCTTTTATAAGTGTGTTTTTGGGGGTCTAAAAGGACTAGTCTATTTTACATTATTCCTTATGGGGATAAATTCATTTGGTAATGGCACTTGAACAGCATTCTGGAACGAAAAAATATCGTTAACCGAGGTACCACTGTACCTCTAAAATTCGACTTGTATCTTTCTCTTCATAAATCAAGTCTTATTTGCAGTGGAATATCCGAGGCCTCAGGGGTAACCGGGGTGAGCTTCAGGTGTTGCTCTCCCAGTTTTCCCCTGTTGGGGTCTGTTTGCAAAAACCCAAATTACTATCCGTTTTTATCCGTCCCTTTTCGGGCTATGATTTGTTGTATTCATCGGATCCTTTTTCCGATGGAACCTTTAACGAAAGTGCTCTTCTTATACGCACTGGTGTCCCATACCGTCAGCTTTATGTTCATTCTTCTCTACATTAAACTGCAGCCCTTATCCACTTGAATAAGTGGTATACACTCTGTTCTTTATATCTCTCCCCTTCTCAGGCATTGTCTATCCCAGATGTTGATTTTCTGGTTTCTTCCTTGCCGCCACCCCTTCTATTACTTGGCGATTATAACACACATCATTTTCTCTGGGGAGGGTCGCACTGTGACTCCCGTGGCGTTCAGTTGGAGGCATTTCTTGCTTCTCTCCCCCTCCATGTTTTAAATACGGGTACTCCCACCCATTTTGATACTCGAACTCATTCTTTCTCTTGCATTGATCTCTCCATCTGCTCTTCCTCAACTGTCCTTGACTTCACCTGGTCTGTCCTCCTGGACTTACATGACAGCAATCATTTTCCAATCATCCTCATGTCCCCTTTGTATTCTGCACCTCCTTGTAGCCCACGCTGGGAATTTGACCGTGTGAAATGGGACCTTTACGCACATCGTACTGCCTTTCATGAGGCTCCTTCCTCGTCCTCCATTGATGAGGTTTTACATCTCTTCTCATCCTCCGTCTTAACCGCAGCTTCACATTCTATCCCCCAGACCTCGGGCAAGCATTCTCAGAAGTGTGAGCCTTGGTGGTCTCCTGCTTGTGCTCGGGCAGTACATTTGAAATGCGCTGCATGTGGCAGGTACCAGTATAACAGAACCACAGAGAGACTCCTTGATTTTAAGCAGAGGAGAGCAATTGCTCGCCGTGTCATATGCGACGCTAAACGCACTTGTTGGCAGGATTACGTTTCCACCGTCACTTCGGCTTCCTCGATGAGTGCAGTCTGGAAGAAAGTGCAGAAATCGAGTGATAAATTCTCCCCTGACCTGGCTCCTGTTCTTGGGGTTGCCGGTGTCGATATAGCACACCCTCTTGCCGTTGCCACTGAAATTGGTAATCATCTGGTCCGCATTTCTCAGGGGCTCCATCTATGCACCTCGTTCCTTTCTTCTAAGTCTGACAGCGAGTTAAAGCCCTTAGATTTTTCTTCTCTCAGAGAAGAATCTTATAATATGCCTTTTACCCTTCAAGAACTGGAGGCAACACTCTCCGCATGCCAATCATCGGCAGCTGGGCCAGACGGCATACATATTCGTATGCTACAGCATTTACATCAGTCTGCTCTTGCTGTCCTCTTCTTTCTTTCTTTAATCTTTTATGGTCGCAAGGAGTTATTCCCCAGCTGTGGAAGTCTGCTATTCTCCCTTTTCGCAAACCGGGTACTATGGGACATGATAACTCCCACTACCGTCCCATCGCTCTTACCAGTTCATAACACAACAAAAGGCCGCAGTCAGAATGATAACAAATTCCCACTCTAGACAGCATACTCCACCAATATTCAAAAGTCTCAAACTACTCACCGTAAAGAACATTCATACTTACTCTTGTGCCTACTACATATATAAAACTTTACACTCTAATATAAACCCTCTGCTCAAAACTCTCCTCACCAACTTTAATAGGACCCATGACCACAACACACGACACAGATCACTTTTTGATATACCCCGTGTTCATATCAACCTATGTAAAAACTCTATGCACATAAAGGGCCCCAGAATCTGGAATTCATTACCAGTAAATATTAAGATAATCTTGTCTGAAAATCAATTTAAGACAACTCAAAAACCACCTACTACTTTGAAAAATGCTCATTGTTACTTTCCTATACGATAATCTCAATTTGTAATAATATGTTACTATTATGTTACCCCCTACTCATATTATAAGTTAATGTCAAAAATGCTCAATGTTATTTTCCTTAAGATAATCTCAATTCCATATTATCATTCAAGAATCTTAACACCTGTAACAATCTAAGATCTAATATCATTATATAATAATTTAAACAGTAAAATTTCATCATATTGTAATTTTGAAAATAATTTTTAACTAGAATAAACTCAATAAATTTCTCTAATATTAAGTACATAGTTTTTAAGGACTAGAATAAGCTGCCCCTAATGCCATGGCATGTCAGTGCCTCTCCTTGCACTCAATTTACATTGTAACTTCCGATACCCATGTAATCTGCAATGAAATAAAATTTGTTTGTTTGTTTGTTTGTTTGTTTAGTTAATAGATGTTTGATGTATTTAGAGACGCACAGTAGTCTCTCCACTAGTCAATATGGCTTTTGTAAGGGCCGTTCTGCCATTGACCCCTTACTGCGCTTGGATACGTATATTCGTAATGCCTTTGCTAATAACCACTCGGTTATTGCCATCTTTTTTGACCTTGAAAATGCTTTTGACACAACTTGGAGGTTGTTACGATCAGGGCCTCATTTATTAGCCTGTTTTGCCCCGTCGTAACAAGTTATTTAATTAAGCTTTGATTGTTTCATCGTTAGAGAAAATCATTATAGTATTAGGGTAATTTTTTTAGGAGATTGACCCAAGCAAGTAAAATTTGAGAAATTTAATATAAAGGAATTCATATAATTATTCAGTATATGGTATAAAGTTATCTCTATTGTAGTATAATACATCATGATAAACTTTACCCGAAAACAGTCGACATATGACTTTACTTGTTTCTGTACAATAATCATACTCAATGACATGAGTTTTATACAAATAATAATTTACATTAAAGTTTCGCAATACAATAACTGAGACTATTGCCTCAATAAAGGCAGGGAAGTATAAAATATCAATTGAAACATCAAATACATTCTCTTGAGACAATAATTCAGAATACTGACCAAAGCTCTGCTAATACAAGCTATCACCGTAAGTCGTGGATGAATAGACAATTTTCAACCCATACTAAGGACTTAACAAACCCTCTTAAAGGTGGAATAACTTCCCAAGCCTACTCCAAAGAGCGTATGACTACTCTTGTGAAAGTCAGTGAACCTACTCCTGGTCAGGAGTGGATGTGTGAACCTACTGACGATCGTCGATGTTTGGTGAAACGACGTCATGTAGGTCACGTGACTGAGGGAGGGGAGACCGGCCACTACCTAAACAGGTAACCGGCAGTATGACTAGTGGTCTCACACTACATGAACACCACAGTAAAATGTAACATCCTACCTACAACATAGCTAAATCGAATAATAGTATAAAGTAAGACATTTTCGTTTTAGCTAATAACGGAAATATCTCCAATATACCATTATGATAAAAATACACACAATATAAAATATTGGTCAAGGGTATACCCGTAACAGAGGTATAATATCTTGGCCCAGGCCCATTCCTTGGGCCTACGTGGCAATCTACCATTTTTCCTTAAGGCCTTCTTAACTGAAAGACGTTTCCGTGTCTGGGTTAGTAATGCGCTTTCCCAGGAGTTCATCCAAGCTGAAGGTGTCCCCCAGGGATGTGTTCTGAGACCAACACTTTCTCCTTGCTGTAAATAATCTGGCATCTGTTCTCCCATCCAATATTTGGTCATCGCTATAATTATGTTGATAGACTTTGATATAGCCTGTGCAGGTGCTGACTGTCACCTCATTGCAGTTTGCCTCCAGCATGCCATCAACCGGGTTTCTGATTGGACCACCACTCACGGGTTTAAATTTTTTTCTAGTGGCAAAACTCATCAAATTACGTTTACTAGACATTCAGTGGTCTCTGATCATCCATTGTACCTATAAGCAAAAGACTTGGCAGGCGATGTAACGTCCCCCCAATGAAGAGCAGGGGTGCCACTAGCACGTTGAGGGACAACACAATAAGTGTCAGGGGCCCAAGATTGTTCAACTGCCTCCCAGCATACATCAGGGGGATTACCAACAGACCCATGGCTGTCTTCAAGCAGGCACTGGACAGGCACCTAAAGTCGGTACCTGAGCAGCCGGGCTGTGGTTCGTATGTTGGACTGCGTGCGGCCAGCAGTAACAGCCTGGTTGATCAGGCTCTGGTCCAACATGAGGCCTGGTCACAGACCGGGCCGCAGGGGCGTTGACCCCTGGAATTCTCTCCAGGTAAACTCCAGGTAATAAGGCTCACGTATCCCAGAACGGGATAGTCAGGGTTCTCGGCCTCCTGTTTGACCGTCGATTGTCCTGGAAACCTCACATTACCTCTCTGAAGGCGACTTGTCATAGCCGGCTGAACCTCCTTAAAACCCTAGAACACATTTTATGTGGGGCTGATCGTAGAACTCTCCTTCGCCTGCATTCAACCCTAATTTGATCAAACCTCGATTATGGTGACCAGATATATTCGGCGGCCTCCCCTGCTACCACCTTTCTATGTTCATGTGACATCTCCCTTTTCTCTACCCCCTTGGGAAGTTCCTGCTGTCCGTGTTTGTTCTTTTCCTCTGCCTTGCGCGAAAGCTTAACTACCTACGGCGGCTTCTCGCTCTCTTTTTCTAGACCACTTCTGTTCTCATTCCCATGCCATTGCAGTGTACATCGATGGTTCTAAGTCGTCAGACGGCATCGGATTTGCAGCAGTGTTTCCGGACAGCGTCGTGCGAGGGAATCTATTATCCTCGGCTAGCATATTCACAGCTGAATTGTATGCTATTCTTGTGGCACTTATCCGTATTGCATCTATGCCTGTGTCACCATTTGTGGTCGTTTCAGACTCCCTTAGTGCTTTACAGGCTCTCCGAAAATTTGATACACCTCACTCCTCGTATCCAACTTCGGCTATGCCGTATCTCTAACAAACACAAAGATGTTTTTTGCTCGGTCTCTGGTCATTTTGACGTACAGGGCAATGAACAGGCAGACACTGCTGCGCGGTCAGCAGTACATGACCTTCCAGTTTCATACAGAGGTGTTCCATTCACGGACTATTTTTCAGTCATTGCTACCCACCTTCGCACAAGTTGGCAACAACGTTGGTCTGACCTGCTAAATAACAAACTTCATTCTATTAAACCGAGTATAGGTTTCTGGCCTTCTTCTTGTCACCAATGTCGAGGTTGGGAGACTACACTCTCCCGTCTTCGCATCGGCCACACTCGTCTTACTCATGGGTATCTCATGGAGAGGCTTCCTGTCCCTCTCTGTGAGCATTGTCAGGTTCCAGTATCTGTTTGCCATATTCTGTTGGACTGCCCACTCTATCAAGGAACACGTAGAATTTACCTCCAACGTCGTCTTTGCTCTGTTGCCCTTTCTTTACCTTCCCTTCTTGCTGATGGGCCCTCCTTTAATCCTGACTCTCTCCTTGACTTTTTGACAGCAACTGACTTACTACACAAACTCTGAAGATTATACCTCTAGCACTCCCCTCAGTCCCTTCTACCTCAATCTCTTGCTACCCTCTACCCCTGCACTATCCACTGTCCTGCTGCACTCCATACCCTACTAATCACCCCTCTCCCTCTTACAACCCATTCTCCCTGCATCCTGCCCTAACCTGCTGCGCTGTATGACCCCTGTGGTTTAGCGCTTCTTTTTGATTATAATAATAATATACATGGATTATAATCAAGATAGAAACAGTGCGAAACAGGATCCTGCAAGAGAAACCATGTCTGAAGGAATCATCAGTATACCAGAGGGTGTTCCTAGACTGAGACAGAACAAAAACAGAACGACAGCAGCTGAGGGAAAGGACACAAAAGTGAAAGGAGCTAGGAAGAGAGACAGACAGAATCAGCAGAGGACAACCAAAGCAGGGCAGAGCAACAAAAACAAGCACACACACAACCACCTCCAGAACCCCACAACCAAACATGCTATCCCAACACAGACCACAATCCACACTACGCTGTAGAATCCTGCGGCACACTGCCAGGTCCCCCACCCTCACAGACTCCTCAAAACACTGTTGGAGAGGAAACTGAAGGTATGGTACAACAACGATGATGGAATAACGAACAAGTTGGAGCAGTGTCACGAAAAGTCAGAGGCATCACCGGACATCATAGCCCTCACTGAGACCAAGCTCACAGGGATGATAACAGATGCCATATTTCCAGTGGGATATCAGAGCCTGAGGAAAGACAGAGGGGGGGGGAGGAGTGGCACTACTGATCAAAAACCTATAGGATTTTGATGAGCTGGAGAGAGGAGACAGAGGAGAAGCAAGAGATTACGTAATAGGAATGCTTCAGTCTGGAGGTCCCAAGGTGGTAATTGCAGTGATGTATAACCCACCACAGAACAGCAGGAGGCCAAGGCAAGAGTATGATGAGAGTAATAGAGCTATGGTTGACACAATGGCCGAAATGGCCAGAAGGGCTCATACAAGCAGGGCAAAGCTACTGATCATGGGTGACTTCAACCAAAAGGAAATCGATTGGGAGAACTTGGAGCCACATGGGGGCCAAGAAACGTGGAGGGCTAAGATGATTGAGTTGGTACTGGAAAACCTCATGTACCAACATGTAAGGGAGACTACCAGAGAGAGAGAGAGAGAGAGAGGAGAGGATGAACCATCAAGACTGGACCTAGTATTAAACTTGAGTAGTGCAGATATTGAGGACATCCCATATGAAAAACCCCTTGGGGCCAGTGATCATGTGGTTCTGAGCTTCGAATACATAATAGTTACAAGTGGAGAGAGAAGCAGGAAGGGCCGGATGAATGAAGCCAAACTACAAGAAAGGGGACTATGCAGGCATGAAGAATTTCCTTCAGAGAGAACTGGCAGGGAAGTCAGTAAATGAGATGATGGAATATATGACAACATTATGCAAGGAAGCTGAGGAGAGGTTTGTACCCAAGGGTAACAGGAATAACGAAAAAGCCAGGATGAGCCCTTGGTTCACCCAAAGGTGCAGGGAGGCCAAAACCAAGTGTGCTAGAGAATGGAAGAAGTACATAAGGCAAAGGACCTAGAAGAATAAGGAGAGTAGTTGTAGAACCAGAAATGAATATGCACAGGTAAGAAGGGAGGCCCAAAGACAATACGAGAATGACATAGCAGCGAAAGCCAAATCTGACCCAAAGCTGTTGTAAAGCCACATCAGGAAGAGAATAACAGTCAAGGACCAGGTAATCAGGCTGAGGAAGGGAGTAGGGGATGTCACAAGAAATGACTGCGAAGTATGTGAGGAGCTCAACATGAGATTCAAAGAAGTGTTCACAGAGGAGACAGAAGGGCCTCCAGAAAGGTGGGGTACACCAAGTGTTGGACACAATACATACAACCGAGGAAGATGTGAAGAGGCTGCTAAGTGAGCTAGATACCTCAAAGGCGATGGGGCTGGATAACATCTCTCCATGGGTCCTGAGAGAGGGAGCAGAGGCGCTATGTGTACCACTAACAACAATATTCAACTCATCTATCGAAACAGGGCGATTACCTGAAGTATGGAAGACAGCAAATGTAGTCCAAATTTTTAAAAAAGGAGACAGACATGAAGCATTAAACTACAGACCAGTGTCACTGACATGTATAGTATGCAAGGTCATGGAGAAGATTATCAGGAGAAGAGTGGTGGAGCACCTAGAAAGGAATGAGCTTATCAACAACAGAAAGCACAGTTTTAGTTACGGGAAATCCTGTGTCACAAACCTAATGGAGTTCTATGACAGGGTGATGGTAGAAAGGCAAGAGAGAGAGGGGTGGGTAGATTGTATTTTCTTGGACTGTAAGAAGGTGTTTGACACAGTTTCTAAAGCTGGAGGACCAGGCAGGGATAACAGGGAAGGCACTATAATGGATTAGGGAATATCTGTCGGGAAGACTACAGCAAGTCATGGTACGTGATGAGGTGTCAGAGTGGGTGCCTGTAATGAGCGGGGTGCCATAGGGATCAGTCCTAGGACCGGTGCTGTTTCTGGTATTTGTGAACGACATGGCGGAAGGAATGGACTCCGAAGTGTCCCTGTTTGCAGATGATGTGACTTTGATGAGAATAATTCAATCGGACAAGAACCAGGCAGAACTACAAAGGGATCTGGACAGACTGCAGGCCTAGTAAAGCAACTGGCTCCTGGAGTTCAACCTCACCAAGTGCCAAGAAGACTACAGATGGAGTACAGTCTAGGGGGCCAGAGACTACAAACCTCATTCAAGGAAAAGGATCTTGGGGTGAGTATAACACCAGACACATCCCTTAGGTGCACATCAACTAAATAACTGCTGCAGCATACGGGCGCCTGGTAAACCTAAGAACAGCATTCCGACATCTTAATAAGGAGTCATTCAGAACTCTGTACACTGTGTACATTAGGCCCATACTGGAGTATGCAGCGCCAGTTTGTAACCCTCACCTAGCCAAGCATGTAAGGAAACTAGATGTGCAAAGGTTTTCAACAAGACTAGTCCCGGAGCTACGGGGTATGTCGTACGAGGAGAGGTTATGGGAAATTGACCTGACGACACTGGAAGACAGGAGAGATAGGGAAGATATGATAACGACATATAAAATACTGATAGGAATCGACAAGGTGGACAGAGACAGGATGTTCCAGAGATGGGACACAGCAACAACTATATTGAAAGCCCCTTGTTATGTAGAGCATTTCGGGTAAATCAGGTCCTTGTCCCAGGATGCGACTCACACCAGTCGACTAACTCCTAGGTACCCATTTTAGTGATAGGTGAACATAGACAACCGGTGTAAAGAAACATGCCCAATGTTTCTACCTGCGCTGGGAATCGAACGCAGACCCTCGCCGTGTGAAGCAAGAGCTTTAGCGACCAGGCCTCTTTAAGGGGGGCTACTTGTCATGGTAAAGAGGCTATCGGTCTGAGAAATTTGACCTCTTGGTCTTCTTCCTCAGACCGAACCTAATTACCCCACAATCACCCATCCCTTTTCCAATTTTCCCCATCCTCCCTTTTCCCTTTCCTCCTCTTCCTCCTCATTCCTCCCTTATTTCCTTCCCATTTTTACCCTGGGAGCTTCCCTCCACAGGCATTCTAGTTCCAAGGTAGTGGGAAGGGTACCGTGGTCCATCCCATTCCATTGAGGTTCTTGGCGGTGGTATAGTTTGCCGTGGAATCTGGATCGCCTGGGGACGTCCCGATTCCTCTCCGGTCTCCCGGGGGTGGCTTTGGGTATCTTTCGGGTGACGGGTGTATCTCTGGAGGCCACCTTTTGGATTCCGGGGGTGGTGGCAGATATCCGGCTGCCCTCTCTTTTGTCCGCCGAGGTGGCTCGGTGGATGTGAGGTTGCTATCCTGGATTGTTGGTTTACTGGCATGAAGGGTAGGGTATGGCACGGGTTCCATGCAGCATCTGCACTACTTGCGGTGTTGAGGTCCTCTTGGGCGCGGAGGGGGATTTACACCCCTTTAATTCCTCCTAGGAGCTATTCCTCCACGTTCCCCCCTTTTTTATTCTTTTTTTTTATTTTTATTTTTATTTTATTTTCTTTTTTTCTTAAAAACAAAAAGAAAGAAGTAACCTAACCATGGATGCCCTAATCCGTGAACCTACCCCTGGGCCCCTTCTTGATACCGCACCTAGATCTGACCCTACCTCGTTAACGGACAACTCTTCAGACACCTCTATACCCCTGTACCTCTTGCTGGTGCCGGTTCATCACCTGCTTCAGGTACCGGGGTTCCGACTGACCCTTTTGATACGTCTGACCTTTGCTATTCTCTGACCTTGATTCCGGCTTCTTCCTTAACAGTGCAGCAATTTTCGAATTGCCCACCCGTCACACGTCAGACCGCCTCCGGTCCCTCATCCAAATGACCAAGACCCTTACATGACGACTCGACACTTCCTGCTCATTCATCTCAGAAACGACCAGCTCGTCATGCACTACCCTTAAATGCTCTGTTTCACACTACTCAATGGACAAAGTTTTTTTACTCTACGACTGACCTCTCCTAATACATACCTATCTTTCCGATCACAGTATTGGTAAAGCTCTCCTACGCCATGTAGGTAAAGATATCTCATTTCATGCTCTCAAGAGCGGCACTCGCATCTTCACGGTCCAGAATGCTGGCCAAGCTCGCGATCTTTCCCTCCTTAGGACCATAGATACTATTCCTATCACTATTGACAAGCATCTTTCTCTAAATTCTTGTAGTGGTACTGTCATTTTACCCCACACCATTGTCCAACGGAATTTCCAGACATGTGATGATGACATTTTGGAGCAGCTTAAGCTCCAAGAACTCCCTATCCTTAAAGTTGACACTTTTGTCCTCCCTGCCAATAAGCAAAGTCGTTATCCTTGCAATATAGCTTGTTTAACATTTGACAGCCCTGAACTTCCACCTTCGGTCTACATTGCAGGTCAACGTTTACAAGTTCGAAAGGTGACCCCTACACCACAACCGTGTAGAAACTGCTGGCGTTTTGGTCATCCGGCAAAATATTGCAGGTCCATGGCCGAATGCCCAGTCTGTGGTGCCGACGACCATGCCAGTCCTTCTTGTAATCTATCTCCCTCTTGCCTTAACTGTCATGAGGCACATCCATCGTACTCTCGCCGTTGTCAGGTTTTCCTGAATGAGCGAGAAATTTGTTGTCTCAAAGAGGCGGAAGGCTTCTCATATGCTATGGCCGTCTCTCATCTATGCCTTCAAGGGAGACTTCCCCGTATTTCCTATTCTCGCATTGCTAAACGTCGCCCCACTTGTGGGGTCCCAACTTCCCCGGCTTCCTCTGTGGTCGCCCCATCCTCAGTCACCCCTGTCTCGAATCCTTTTGCTGTTCTTGGCTCTGAGGTCCCTACCTCGGCATCTCATACTGTCCACACCCCTTCCTCTACTCACTCGCACAGTTCTGTGTCTACATGCCCTCGTTCACCACCTAAACCTCAGCGCCCCTTCTTCTCATAAGTCCGGCAAAAAATACCCATTGCAAGGTTCTTCACCTCCGACTAGTTCGGTAACGTGTGTGGAGGTTCATCCTCCTCATTCAATGTCTTCATCACCCGTCCCCTCCCACGCTCCTTCCTTGACTGCCCAGCCCCAGGCCACTTCCACTTCTGTCCCCTCCCAAGCCCCTTCGACAGTCTCCTCTTCCAACCCCACACCCTCTACTTTTGTACCGTCTAGGGTCTCCCAGATTGTCGCTCACACTCGTCCTCCTTTCATCTCTAATGTGGTCTCACATCCTGCATCTATGACTCCTGAAACGCTGGAGGCTATTGCAGGATTTATTGCAGCGACTGAACCGTTGATGGATACCGCTCCACATCCGGTTCCTCCTCCTCTCTTCTCCGTCTACCCCCCCTACTTCCTTCACAGCGTCCCACTCCTTTGATTACAGATCTTCCGCTGCCTCCACACGTGGACTTTTCTAACCCTAGTCCATAGATACCTCTAACTTCGACTTATGTCTTTCTCTCCATAAATCATGGCTTATTTGCAGTGGAATATCCGAGGCCTCAGGGGTAACTGGGGTGAGCTTCAGGTGTTGCTCTCCCAGTTTTCCCCTGTTGGTGTCTGTTTGCAAGAACCCAATTTGCAATCCTCTGTTATCCAGCCCTTTTCAGGCTATGATTTGTTGTATTCATTGGATCCTTTTTCCGATGGAACCTTTAACGAAAGTGCTCCTCTTATACACACTGGTGTTCCATACCGTCAGCTCCATGTTTATTCTTCTCTACATTACACCACAGCCCGTATCCACTTGAATAAGTGGTATACACTCTGTTCTTTATATCTCTCCCCTTTGCGAGCATTGTCTCTCCCAGATGTTGATTTTCTGGTTTCTGCCTTGCCACCACCTCTTCTATTATTTGGCGATTTTAACGCTCACCATTTTCTTTGGGGAGGGTCGCACTGTGACTCCCGTGGCATTCAGTTGGAGGCATTTCTTGCTTCTCTCCCCCTCCATGTTTTAAATACGGGTACTCCTACCCATTTTGATCCCCGAACTCATTCTTTCTCCTGCATCGATCTTTCCATCTGCTCTTTATCAACTGTCCTTGACTTCACTTGGTCTGTCCTCCAGGACTTGCATGATCATTTCCCAATCACCCTTAGGTCCCCTTTGTATTCTCCACCTCCTCGTAGCCCACGCTGGCAATTTGACTGGGCGAAATGGGACCTTTATGCACATCTTACTGCCTTTCATGAAGTTCCTTCCTCGTCCTCCACTGATGAGGTTTTACATCTCTTCGTCCTCTGTCTTCACGGCAGCTTCACATTCTATCCCCCAAACCTTGGGCAAGCATTCTCAGAAGTGCGTGCCTTGGTGGTCTCCTGCTTGTGCTCAGGCAGTACGTTTGAAACGCGTTGCGTGGGGCAGGTATTGGTATAACAGAACCACAGAGAGACTCCTTGAGTTTAAGCAGAAGAGAGCAATTGCTTGCCGTGTCATACGTGACACTAAACGCACTTGCTGGCGAGATTATGTTTCTACTGTCACTTCGGCTTCCTCAATGAGTGCAGTCTGGAAGAAAGTGCGGAAATTGAGTGGTAAATTCTTCCCCGACCCTGCTTCTGTTCTTCAGGTTGCCGGTGTCGATATAGCACACCCTCTTGCCGTTGCCACTGAAATTGGTAATCATCTGGTCCGCATTTCTCGGGGGCTCCATCTATGCCCCTCGTTCCTTTCTTCTAAGTCTGCCAGCGAGTTAAAGCCCTTAGATTTTTCTTCTCTCAGAGAGGAATCTTATAATGTGCCTTTTACCCTTCAAGAACTGGAGGCAACACACTCTGCTTGTCGATCATCGGCAGCTGGGCCAGACGGCATACATATTCGTATGCTACAGCATTTACATCAGTCTGCTCTTACTGTCCTCTTACGACTCTTTAATCTTATATGGTCGCAAGGAGTTATTCCCCAACTGTGGAAGTTTGCTATTGTTCTCCCTTTTCGCAAACCGGGTACTACGGGACATGATACCTCCCACTACCGTCCCATCGCTCATACCAGTGCAGTTTGCAAGGTGATGGAACGTCTAGTTAATAGATGTTTGATGTGGTATTTAGAGACTCACAGTAGTCTCTCCACTAGTCAATATGGCTTTCGTAAGGGCCGTTCTGCCATTGACCCCTTACTACACTTGGATACGTATATTTGTAATGCCTTTGCCAATAACCACTTGGTTATCGCCATCTTTTTCGATCTTGAGAAGGCTTATGACACAACTTGGAAGTATAATATCTTGACTCAGGCCCACTCCTTAGGCCTCCGAGGCAATCTAATATTTTTCCTTAAGGCTTTCTTAACTGAAAGACATTTCTGTGTCCGGGTTAGTAATGAGGTTTCACCGGACCTTGTCCAAGCTGAAGGTGTCCCCCAGGGTTGTCTTCTGAGCACAACACTTTCTCCTTGCTATAAATAATCTGTGCTGTATAACCCTTGTGGTTTAGCGCTTCTTTTGATTATAATAATAATAATATAAATATTCTGGCATCTGTTCTCCCATCCAATATTTGGTCATCGCTCTATGTGGATGACTTTGCTATAGCTTGTGCAGGTGCTGACTGTCACCTCATTGCAGTTTCCCTCCAGCATGTCATCAACCGGGTTTCTGATTGGGCCACCACTCACGGGATTAAATTTTCTAGTGTCAAAACTCATCAAATTACCTTTACTAGTTGTTCAGTGGTCTCTGATCATCCGTTGTACCTATACGGCTCACGTATCCCAGAACGTGATAGTCAGGTTTCTCGGCCTCCTTTTTGACCGTCGATTGTCCTGGAAACCTCACATTCTCTCTCTGAAGGCAACTTGTCATAGCCAGCTGAACCTCCTAAAAACCCTCGCACATCTTTCGTGAGGGGCTGATCGTAGCACTCTCCGCCTGCATTCAGCCCTAATTTTATTGAAACTCGATTATGGTGACCAGATATATTCGGCTGCCTTCCCTGCTACTCTTTCTAGCCTTAATCCCATACATCACCAGGGATTGCGTTTATGCCCTGGTGCATCTCGTTCTTCCCCGGTTGAGAGCCTCTATGTAGAAGCGAACATTCCATCCTTGTCCGATCGTCGTGATGCACATTGCATTCACTATTATGTTTGCTCCCATGACCTCCACAATCCTTCCATGTATAGGATTGTCACAGATGTTAGTAGGCGCTCTTTATTTGTCCGTCGCCCCTGTTTACTTCGTCCCTTTTCTTTTCGTCTACATTCGTACGTTGGACTGCGTGCGGCCAGCAGTAACAGCCTGGTTGATCAGGCTCTGGTCCAACAAGAGGCCTGGTCACGGACCGGGCCGCGGGGGCGTTGACCCCTGGAATTCTCTCCAGGTAGACTCCAGGTAGTACCACCTTTATACGTTCATGTGACATCTCCCTTTCCCCTACCCCCTTGGGAAGTTCCTGCTGTCCGTGTCTGTTCTATTCCTCTACCTTGCGTGAAAGCCCGCCTACCTACGGCGGCTTCTCGCTCTTTTTTTCTAGACCACTTCCATTCTCATTCCCATGCCATCACAGTATACACCGATGGTTCAAAGTCATCAGACAGTGTCGGATTCGCAGCAGTTTTCCCAGACAGCGTCGTGCGAGGGCATCTATTACCCTCGGCTAGCATATTTATGGCTGAATTGTATGCCATTCTTGTTGCACTTATCTGGTTTGCATCTATGCCTGTGTCACCATTTGTGGTCGTTTCAGACTCCCTTAGTGCTTTACAGGCTATCCGTAAAATTGATACACCTCACCCCCTAGTTCTTCGTATCCAACTCTGGTTACGTCGTATCTCTAGCAAGCACAAAGATATTGTTTTTTGTTGGGTCCCTGGTCATGTTGACGTACAGGGCAATGAACAGGCAGACACTGCTGCGTGGTCAGCAGTACATGACCTTCCAGTTTCTTATTGAGGTGTTACTTTAACGAACTATTTTGTGGTCATTGCTACCCACCTTCGCACCCGTTGGCAACAACACTGGTCTGACCTGCTAAATAACAGTATTCATTCTATTAAGCTGAGTATAGGTTTCTGGCCTTCTTCTTTAGCGCTTCTATTTGATTATAATAATAATAATTATTTGGTTTTCCTCTTGTCACCAATGTCGAGGTTGGGAGACCACACTCTCCCGTCTTCGCATAGGGCACACTCGTCTTACTCACGGGTATCTCATGGAGAGACTTCCTGCCCCTCTCTGTGAGCATTGTCAGGTTCCAATGTCTGTTCGACATATTCTGTTGGATTGCCCACTCAACGAGCACGCAGAATTTACCTCCAAAGGCATCTTCGCTCTGCGGCCCTTTCTTTATGTTCCCTTCTTGCTGATGGACCCTCCTTTAATCCTGACTCTCTCCTTGACTTTTTGACAGAAACTGACTTACTACACAAACTCTGAATATTATACCTTTAGCACCTCCCTCAGTCCCTTCTACCTCGATCTCTTGCTACCCTCTATCCCTGCACTATCCACTGTCCTTCTGCACTCCATACCCTACTATTCATCCCTCTCCCTCTTACACCCCATTATCCGTGCAATAACCTGCTGCGCTGTATAACCCCTGTGGTTTAGCGCTTCTATTTGATTATAATAATAATTTAGCGACCAGGCGAATGTAGATACCTGGAGGGGGTTTTGGGTGTCAGCTCTTCGACAAGTGCAATGTGAACAGCCTGACTGATGTAGTAGCCAGGCTTAGGGGAGGCATAACCAATTTGGCCCTTTTTTTTTTCTTTTTGTTCGATTTTGTTCATTTTTTTTTTTTTGCACGTGAAGACATGTTTATGAAGATTATTCTCTGTGAGTTTCAATAAGATAGCCCTAAAAACAAAAGAGAAAAAAATATTTATGGAAAGTTCCATGAAGATTCCATTTGAAAATTACAGTTTCCTAAATGGCACAACGAAAGGTGGATTTGAGATGACTCACGAAATCGTAATGACATGATTGCAAACAAACCATACCACGGGTGGGGTTCGAACCCGCGGTCACAGAGTCTCAAAACTCCAGCCCGTCGCGTAAGCCACTGGAGTTTTGAGACACTGTGACTGGGGGTTCGAACCCCACCCGTGGTATGGTTTGGATTTGAGACTTGGTACGTATAAAACAATGCTAGTGCGATTTTCTCACGGAAGGTATTCGTGTAATTATCTCTAGTTATTCTAAAAAAAAAATAAAGTTCCTCAGTTTTTGTTATATGCAAAATATCTTGCTCTTTACTCCCACTGAAATCCAAAAATATTTGGAATATTGCAAATACCTTCTGTCATATTGTAAAACTATCATTGTTTTATGATTCCTGTCAATATTATTGCATTTACTTCAATAATAAATGGTGGGGTTCATCAAATAGGTCAATAACTTACTTCCGAGATAGTGCGCGAAACGTCTCCGGTCTCGGAAATATTTTTTTTTCCCCGCGAAAATCCGAAAAAACGATGCTGCTTTAGTTTTTAGCGCTTCTCTTGATTATAATAATAATAATAATAATTAGTGTTTGCTGGTGATCTAGTGTTGTTATCCCCTCCAAAACACCGTTTTCTCTTACTAAAATGTTACTCAGTGTCATGGAGGATGATATAGATGGAAGAGAAATAATTTTATTTCGATAATCTCTAAATAGAGTCGCCATGTTTTGGCCTATTTTATTAGTTCTAGTGGATTTATCATGTTTATATGTCTTTTATAGTTTTTATTTAGTCATTTTAGATGATATTAGGGTAATAATAAAAAGATTTTCCCGACTCCCGGGAGTCACCAGAGCGGGAATGTTACCAGCGTTTCTGATTGGCTGGAAGTCTTCGGATAAACCCCGTCCACACTCACATGATGCCAAATAGTCAATTACACCATTAGAATGAATAAGACAAGAAATAGCAATAAAAAAACGGAAAAAAACTAAAAAAATTACAGGATGTGAGCAGTCATGTTTGTGGCGCCAATGTCACCATACATGATATAAATGGCTGTAATTCATTGTAGAAACGTTGTAGGACATTGATTCTTGTATCATTGTGTTGCCAGAGAGTTGCGCTATTTTCTATACCAATAACTCAATTTTCATATTTTTTCTATTATTTTTTTCGCTCACGAGCCACGCGCGTCGGGAGATGTTATGGCTTCCCTTAGGCTTGGCTACAAGTACTTCTTGAAGTTTGGCAGACACACAGATGATGATCAATCCAAATGCAAAGTATGTGGCCAGCCCTATGGTCACTATCTTTATAGTAATAATAATCTTTATTTCTACAAGTACATGATACAACTTATACAGACCACAGCTGACACCAGTGGCATTGTGGGGAATGTGTGAGAGATTGTCTACCTGGGACACCGCCACTTGCAACAAACAAATCTCCCGGGGAGATGACCGACTAGTATAATTTTACCGCAGTCACTCCCATGAGGAGTATGAGACATTTTTCCCACTCCAGGTCGCACCTGAGGGGATCCTTCGATATTCTCACACTTGTCCCACTTCACTCTTGACCAGTGAAAATAAATTTGAAGAGATTATAGTAATAAGTATGGTATGATTAAATTTTAGTGGACTGTATAGTTTAGATATATGATATAGGACTGATTGAGGAGGAGGAGGAGAGAGTACAGTGATTAATGTTCACTCACCCCTTATCTGCGTCTTGGGTGTTCACTGGAGACCTTCATTATTCCCACCTCAGACACACAATATATCAACATACCTACTGGCCAGCTAGTACGAGGATACAATATACTTACGGTGGGGTGGCTGCATTCTTGTTGATGGGCTTCGACAAATCTCGTGATCTTGCATGGTCGATATAGTTCGTCCGTCAAGATCTTGATATGGGTTGTCCCGTCGAGTCAAGGAAAATTAATTTCCTCGAGCTCTGTACGCCCACGGGACCGGGCGTTACTTAACATGTGGTTGGTCGGAGTAGCGATTCATATCCTCTCACTATTTTTCCTTATTACAGTTTATACGTATAACTTTACACACTATGTATATTGTGGAAAATATTGGGTATTTTCCCGAAAGGTTATACTCGATAGCCTTTCTAATGTGAATATTCTTAATGTGTGGCTGTTGGTTCGTATTTTTCTTGATATGAGGAAAGAACCATCGCGATGGGTGGCTTGGGTACGCGGGACTGGGTGACACGAGGAGTCGCGCTCGTGGGATAAAGGTGAATGGAGGTG
>WNWK01014319.1:20000-51781 GCA_009830355.1 Cherax destructor | reverse complement strand
GACCCCAGGTGTAGTGCAGGTAGAGTTGCCAATAAGTGTTTCATGACAACTCTTTTACTAAAAACATGATTTAATAGTAAACCTGATTAGAAAGAGTTGTATTTAGTTAATCACATGAGGGAAAATATATGCTGTGAAGAAGATTCTTATAATGAAATATTAAAAATGTTATTCAATGAGTGATAGATCTTATATCGAATTTAGAAATGGGTTAAGTATCGTTGGATTGTGTGTGTGTGTGTGTGTGAGTGAGTGAGGTGAGGTGAGGTGAAGGGAAGAGATATGAAAGGAAGAGTGAGGTGCTGGGGAGGTGTTGAGACTTGTACATGGATATTAAAACATCTGAAAATTTGTTATCCTGGTTAAGGAGTGTGAGGTGGTTTGTACATGGTAGAATAGTGAATTTGTGACTTTGTGGGATATGAGTGAAAAATTGTGTGAATAATTAATAAAAATGAAAGTGTATGCAGAGCAAAGTGTTGAAAATTTGTGTTATCCTGGGTTAAGTATCCATGTGTGAGTGAGTGAGGTGAATGGGGAGAGTGAGATGCAAAGGAGGTTCATTTAAGGAGTGTGAGTATTCACTTGTAAGTCTATAAGTAACGTAAAAGGTGAAATATGTACAGTAAAGATTAAAAAAGAGAGGCTTGTCAGCCTATCTTTTCGTTCTTTTTATTGAAATCGAATTTTTTTTACCTTACCCCATAGGGGTTACCATATTACCTGAAAACATGGAAAATTGTATCTTTTTACTCTGTTAGCCGAAATCTTAATTCGTGTTATGTTTTTCCTATGTTAGTCGAAATCTTAATTCGTGTTATGTTTTTCCTATGTAAGTCGAAAATGTATATGTATTAATAAAATAAATAAATGAAAAATGTGTATTAGTGTTAACCTAATTTTAGCTCGTTTAACTTAAAGAGAGACCCCATAGGGATACTTGATTCGAGGAAATATTGTGACGTCACATCACACCTGGGCTCGCTTGATTGAACTTGTTGGCGACCCAGTGATGACGTCACACCACACCACTTTTAATTCTTTAAACATAATAAGGGAAAGATACTTGAATGAACTTGTTGGCGACCCAGTGATGACGTCGCACACCAAGGAAGTGTGGGCGGGACTTTTTGATGAATAAGTAAAAACGAGTCTTTTCGTTCTTTTTATTGGAATCGAGAAAATTTCTACCCCATAGGGGGTAAAATCTTGATCCAAGGAAGTAGAGCAGGAATATTGGGGAGATGGAAGTGAATTTGATGAAATTCCAAAGTAGGTAAGTCTTAGTTAAATTTACTTAAAGAGAGACCCCATAGGGAGTTACCATATCTCTGACTCTCCATAGAGGTCAAGTAAAAAATATTAGAAGTAATATTGAAAAAATGAAAAATTTGAAAATTCGAAAATAATCGAAAATTCAAAAAAAGGGGGCGTGGGGGCGTGGGCGTGGGGGCGTGGGCGTTGGGGGCGTGAGGACGGGCGGGGGCGGGCGCGGCGGGGGCGGGGGCGCGCGCGCGCGGAAGGAGACCGCTCAGGGATGAGCCATACAGGGATGAGCCGTACAGGGATAGCCTATCTGGGCATGGCGGCCATTTTGAGTTCTACAGGCACATTGTACACTACTATATATATATATATATAAATATATATATATATATATATATATATATATATATATATATATATATATATATATATATATATATATATATATATATATATATATATACTATATGTATATATTGCTCGTGAGGCTAGTGCACTAAACGGGGAGTAGAATTAAATTAGCTCAAAGGCACCCACACCACCGAAATTTGTTATCGATCCTTATCCCATATAAAAGCCCTAAAGAATACAAGGTATTCTACCCCTTCTTCCTCTTTCCATCACATGAGGTCACCTACAAGAGTCGTCTAACTCCCAGGAGTTAGACGAAATGACAGGAAATTAAAACCATTACAATTAAGTAACATACAGGCACTACAAGGTATTTACTGCTAGGTGAACATGGACATGACGTGTATGGAGACATAAGCACTCATACATCTCTTTCAGCCCAGGATGACAACCACAACAATTGACTATCTCCCAGGTACATGTTTACTGCTAGTGAACAGAAGTTGTAGTGGTAGGAGACTTCTCCATTCGCCTTTAACAGTCTGGAATTAAATCCTGGTCCTTTATCAGTGAGCCGAGGGTGTTACCGCTGAAGAACGAGACGTGTAATCAAGTTACTGAATTTAACCGTTCCCAGAATCCTTTACTTTTATCCTTTGTCTTTATAGTCTGTTTAATTCTTATTTAATAGTTAAACTTAGAAAGTGGTGACGAAGTAATGAAAATATATCCTACTGCCTTTTTGTGAATGCAACAAAAGTGCGTTCAAGAAAGACTACCATTTTCGTTGAAATCCATGGCAAAATCAGAATATAAACGAATATAAACTTGCATTCACCATTTTGAGAACGATAAGTCAACTCCTCTTCATAAATTGTTAAGACGCTGTTTACAATATCATAAACCGTGTGTGTGAGTAAATATGTATGTATGCATCTATGAATATATATATCAATAACAACGCAGTGACTGACCAAGGACTCGAGCCCATGTCGTTTTGGTCCGCCTCATGGTGAGCGAAAATCACATGATGCTCTAACATCATATATATATATATATATATGCAAAAAGATCACAGTAAACAGGTGATATCAAAATATGCAAGACAACCACTATGAAAAAATAGAAGAATTCCAAGCGCTTTCGTGACTACTCACATTATCAAGGAACTATAAAAGGAAACATGACAAGAAGGCTTATAAAGGGGCAGAATACACCTCACAGTCACATCACACTAACAAAGACTACACCTCACCGTAGCGTAACAACGCACGACTCTGTGAAGAGGAACATAAGAAAGGACCTGAAACTCTTCCCAAGAATTAAGATTAGTCCAATTTATCATTAAATTCTTCCCAAATTTTATTAATTATAAATGAATCCAATTTATATAAACCAAAAGAAATATTCATATTATTTTCAAAACTGCTTTTAATGAAACATGATTCTATTATATTCCTCTCAACCATGGACTTGCTTGATACAACCTTCTCAGCATTTTGAAAATCAATTGGATGGTTAAAGTCTCTCACATGAATAAATAGAGCATTAGAATCTTGTCCAGTTCTAATGCTATATTTATGTTGTTTTAATCTTAGTTCAAGACTTTTACCAGTTTGACCATAATAAACTTTATCGCATATTTTACAGGGAATCTTATAGACACATCCGTCAGCATTTTGGGGGGATTTTTTTATCAAAAGTCTTTTTACTGTATCAAGATTTTTAAATACCACTTTGATATTAAAATTCTTAAGAAAGGAAGGTATATCAACCAAGTTTTCATGGTAAGGGAGAACAAACATATTTTTGGTTGAATAAGGTTGGTTGTCCCTTTTTGGATTGTAAAATGTATTCCTAGCTATTTTAAAAGATTTATCAATTATGTTTCTTGGGTATTTTAAATCATTAGCTATTTCATAAATTGTAAAGATTTTTTCATCTATGAACTCTGGACTACAAATGCGTAAAGCTCTCAAAAACATTGAAGAAAAAACCGACACTTTAACTCTATCTTGATGTGAAGAGTAATAGTGTACATAGGAACAATTATTTGTAGGTTTTCTGTAAATTTTGAATTTAAAATCAATGTTACCCTTAATAATAAACACATCTAGGATGGGCAATGAGTTATTTACTTCGAATTCAACAGTAAAATTTATAGAATGAGCTAAGCTATTTAATTTAACAAGGAAATGGTTTATGTCTACATTCTTAGGCATGGTTGAGAGGAATATAATAGAATCATGTTTCATTAAAAGCAGTTTTGAAAATAATATGAATATTTCTTTTGGTTTATATAAATTGGATTCATTTATAATTAATAAAATTTGGGAAGAATTTAATGATAAATTGGACTAATCTTAATTCTTGGGAAGAGTTTCAGGTCCTTTATTATGTTCCTCTTCACAGAGTCGTGCGTTGTTACGCTACTGTGAGGTGTAGTCTTTGTTAGTGTGATGTGACTGTGAAGTGTATTCTGCCCCTTTATAATCCTTCTTGTCATGTTTCCTTTTATAGTTCCTTGATAATGTGAGTAGTCACGAAAGCGCTTGGAATTCTTCTATTTTTTCATAGTGGTTGTCTTGCATATATATATATATATATATATATATATATATATATATATATATATATATATATATATATATATATATATATATATATATATATATATATATATATATATATATATATATATATACATATATATATATACATATATATATATATATATATATATATATATATATATATATATATATATATATATATATATATATATCGTGCCGATTAGGTAAAACTTGCGATTTTGGCTTAAATAGCAACGCTCACCTTGCCATATAAGACAAGTGAAAATTTGTATATGCAATAATTTCGCCAAAATCATTCTGAACATAACGAAAAAATATATTTCAATGTGTTTGTTTATTATTAAATTAATGTTAACGTATCTAAAATATATGTAGTTGGGTTAGGCTAAATTAAATTGCGCTTGTTGTAATAAGGTTAGGTAGGTTTTCAAAGTTTCTCTTGGTACAAAATTATAAATTCTTACATTACCATAAATGAAAAAATATATCTTTAAACGTATAAGAGAAAATTTTAGAAAGGACTTAATTTTAGATGAGTTCTTGCTAATTGACCAGTTTTACCTAATCGGCACGACATATATATATATATATATATATATATATATATATATATATATATATATATATATATATATATATATATATATATGTCCTGCTGATTAGGTAAAACTTGCGATTTTGGCTTAAATAACAACGATCTTCTTGCCATATAAGACAAGTGAAAATTTGTGTATGCAATAATTTCGCAAAAATCATTCTGAACCTAACGAAAAAAATATATTTCATTGTGTTTGTTTATTATTAATTTCTTGTAAACTTATCTAAAATATATTTAGATGGATTATTCTAAATTAAATTGTACTTGGTATAATAAGGTTAGGTAAGTTTTCTAAAGTTCTTTTGGTACAAAATTATTAAATTTTACGTTAACATAAATGAAAAAAAATAGATCTTTAACCATATAAGATAGAATTTTAGAGAAAGGTCTTAATTTTAAATGACTTCTTGCATGTTCTTACATGTTCCATGCAGAAAGAAACTGAAATATATACAGAGAAACATCGCAGTCAGCAGGATTCGAAACCATGTGTGGGGTGTTTAGCAAGGTTTGTCAAGTGACGCTCTTGACCATTCGGCCACATATGACCTCTTGAGGAATGTGATGCCGAGTGTTCTAGAGTGTCACTTGAGGAACCTTGCCAGACTCCCATGACTTGGTTTGACTGCGTCCTTTCTTTCTGTGTGTGTGAAGGTAAGTGTCAGTGTGAGTGTGTTTGTGCGTACTCACCTACTCACCTAATTGTGGTTGCAGGGGTCGATCCACAGCTCCTGGCCCTACCTCTTCACTGGTCGCTACTAGGTCACTCTCCCTGCTCCACGAGCTTTATCATACCTCTTCTTAAAGCTGTATATAGATCCTGCCTCCACTACATCACTTTCCAGTTTATTCAACTTCCTGACAACTCTATGACTGGAGAAATACTTCCTAACATCTCTGTGGCTCAACTTCCAATTGTGACTGATTGTTGCTGTCTCTGTCCATCTTGTCGATTCCTCTCAGTATTTTATATGTAGTTATCATATCTCCCCTATCCTGTCCTCCAGTGTCTTCAGGTCGATTTCCCTTAACCTCTCCTCCTGTGAAATGTCCCTTAGCTCCGGGACTACCCTCGTTGCAAACCTTTGCACTTTTTCTAATTTCCTGACGTGCTTGGCCAGGTGTGGGTTCCAAACTGGTGCTGCATACGTACACGGTGTACATGGTCCTGAACGATTCCTTACTAAGATGTCGGAATGTTATTCTTAAGTTTGCTAGGCGCCCATATGTTGCAGTAGTTATTTCTTTGATGTGTGTGTGTGTGTGTGTGTGTGTGTGTGTGTGTGTGTGTGTGTGTGTGTGTGTGAAGGAGGCAATCTGGCAACAAGAAGAGAAGGCTGACATGTGACAGCGTTTGAGCGCTCGGCTCAGGTTGTTGTTATTGCCACGACGTTGCCACCATAGGTGTAACGAACAGCAATCAGGCTTTTTATAGATTGGAAGATCAGCGGTAACTTTTTTCTTCACCTTGTTTTATTACATATAGTAGAAATAACCAGCTTTTCACACAATCAATATGTAGACAATTGTGACAGAGAGAAAGCAAAAAAAAAGTAGAATGCAGGAATGGACACTACAGTGGGAACCTTTTGTGGGCTTCGCAACAACGGTAGGGGAGGCTGGAGGCCCTGGCTGCCAGGAGAATCGGGGTGAGAAAGCTAGTTGGTAAAATAACAGGTTTTGGTGGGATGGTATTCTGGCTTCGCTTGACTATTCAACCCCTAACCCAGTCACGTCTCAAGTGAAAGTGAGAGAAATAGAAGCCTGGCTTTCAGCTGGAAAGAATATCCCGACACAGACAGGTAAGTTGAGGTTGAGCAAGTAGCATAAGCCTGAGATATGTTTATTTTGAAGTGGCTTAGTCCTACCGTTATTTCTCCCTCCACATCTGAGAGTGATAAATAGACGAAATAATGACATAAGCCAAAGTCTAGCTCCCTGCACACTGCGGTACCTTTCTACTTATGACAACATTAACATTCACCCAGAATCGACCCCTCATACACTTCAAATTTTAATATATTATACTTTTGATAAAATAGGCCACTTTTCTCCATCTGAAGGCAGAGTACAGTGGACGATTACAGTTATTCCACTTTATATATCCACTGCCGGTGCGCTAATGGGAGCTACCAATCTGTGGAAAAACCCTAGTTTACCATGAAAGAACGGTTCTTTTGTAAAATGGGGAGGGTAAGAGTGGGAGAGGCACAACCCTGAGGGAGATTGAAGGAACCGTCTCACAAGAGTTTTGAGACTGAATCATCAACTTTTATACTGCCCACATCTGCAGTAAGACTATCGCCAACCACAGCCACCTGAGTCACCAGCGGACCCCACCTGAGTCCCTGACTCTTGAACAACATACGAGTTTAGAAAACATCTGTCACATTCATCAAACAAGTGGTTGTTGCCACCGTCATCGATTAAGTGAATACCAGCAAGGAGTTCAGAAAAGTGTATCAGCTTATGTGTCAAGAACATCGACACGTCCCAGTCCATCTGTACAAATTAGCTGTTGCAACGTAGTCTTATTTGTCTATTTTTATTTGTCTATTTTTATTCACGATAGGGTTTGTTTGCCATTCATGTTTAAGTTTTTATTATTTCATAAGTCTTTCTATTCAATAAAGTGCTTATTTTTTATGTTATTTTTGTCTTTTTCTATTCTTGGTAATTTTCCTAAGGAGGAACCAGCCTTGGTTCTTCTTGAAATGCAAGTTTGAACAGAGTCTGAGTATTAGCCTTCACAGCTATCATTATATCCCAGGTACTAGAATTTGCGCACATTTGTATTGTACTTTTAAATTTGTGTATTAACGACAAAATGGAGCCTTCCAGAATATTCAACAGCGCAACTTGTAAGTAGTACAGCCCATTCGATTGAGTGTATTTCCATATATCAGCTGGGCATGAGGTGGCTGGTGCCCTGAATGGATTTGATTGATGCACTAAATAATTTGTTGTCAGTCAAGGTAGAGCTTTGTTTTCACGACACAACTCTGCGTCCTCTTAAAACCTGCTTG
The DNA here is from genome assembly GCA_009830355.1 of Cherax destructor. NCBI lineage: Eukaryota > Metazoa > Arthropoda > Malacostraca > Decapoda > Parastacidae > Cherax > Cherax destructor. The sequence continues at coordinate 43,946 of WNWK01014319.1, read as the reverse complement.
TACTTTCTACGGATTTACTTAGACCTTTTACTGCAAGAAGGTCAGCAACTCTATGCTGATGCCCCATACTTAGGTGAAATATACGAAGCAGGAGGACGTGACGCTGGTATGGAGGGGTAGTGGGGGAGTTGACGTGTGACAAGTGATGGCATACAACGGTACATCGAATTGCTCTAAAGTGCTATAGTCAAAAGAGGCAGCCAAATCACAAAAGCCTTTTGCTACACAATGAAAGGCTTTCCATATGTCCAATGCAATCTTCCTGCCTCAGCAATAAAAGACAACATGGTATCACATCCAATAAATGCATAAAACATAGACGAGACTGTTTCGTTTGCGCCCCAATACGTTTGCCATCTTACGAGTTTTCAGATAACATCAGTTCATCTTGGTACTAAATGAACCAATATTTCAAGGACGATGCGGCTCTCTGTTCCTGCTACTACCAGTATTAACACATCATTGTCAGCTATACATATTTCCGCTTTCATTTACCCTTGTATCATAGTAGCTGTTAAGAGCAGAAATATTCGGAATGAGTATAAACGGAACATTTGTGTGATTAATGCTGATGAAGAGTGTCTGATTCAGTGTCAATGGCTGCAATAATCTGCTCAATGAACGCGAAATGTTCGTCCTTTATTTGTAAATTATTCCAAATGTGGTATTTTTAGGGTGTGATTTTTTCAACTTTTTTATTTATACATTGTTTGGTAACGTATTGTATGTTAACTGTGAATGGTTCTATTCACAGTATTGTGAGATATTTGTTGATGTTTTTCACTTAACGGTATTATCGCCTTTGTGTAAATTATTCCAGGAACGGGAATGTTTTCGTAGTTAAATATTTCAGCAATGGTTATGTGGTTTAGTTGTAAATTTTTCCAGGTCCGGTATAATAGATTACTAGGGATCTGCTCCAGCTCTTGCATTGTATAATCTATACAAGATTGTTCTAGTGGTTCTTTCATGTGTGTTAAAAAATTATTTATATTATATGAGCAAATCACCTGCAAGAGGTTTACAGGGCATTACCTGAATTGTTACCTGAGAGTAATTTGGGTGAGGTAAGTTGGACTTAGTCGCAGTAGGTCACTGAACTGCAACTCGTTCGACTGCCCACTTCACCACTTTCACAAAAAGCTAGACCTTAAATTAAGCTAGACATTAAATTAATTATAATATTAAAACCAGCTACTCTGGTACATTGAAGTTCAGTGGACTGTATGAGATTAGGCTTGCTGGATACACTTCCTGGATACACTTCCTGGATACACTTGCTGGATACACTTGCTGGATACACTTGCTGGAAGACACTTAATGCTGATGGAATGCAGCCAAGAATTGTTGTCCTCTATGTTTCCGTCCTTCACACACAATTCTTGAGGTCCCGCAAATTTCTTGTCCCAATTCTTCAGCAGAGGACATTACATAATTTGGATTAAATCCCAGAGCCTCAGTATCCGGGAATAACAAAGACAAGTATTGTGTTTGTTTTTACTTTGGTCCCTAGATCCTTCCCTTGGATGCCAGCCACAACCGTTTTTCAGTGCAACAGTCGTTGGTTGGTTAAATGGGTCTGAAGCCTATCGACTACATGAGGTTCATTAAGAGTGCATATAACTACTTATTCAAGAATACTTTAATCGCTAAAATAGGATTAAAACAAACTCACTGGGAATATGTAATGAGAGACATATACTTCTCGGCAAATATATCTTTGGCAGTTGTTGGGACACAGGAATCGTCCTACTCAGCGACCCACAAGGCGAAGAGAGGCAGTAGACATTGAGACAAACTTGCCCCTAAGTTTCGCCCCTTTCCAAGATTGAATGAAAACGTTAACTTTATTTGTGGGCGGAACGTTCTTCCACTAAGCTACAAGCTACACGATGAATGCTGCTAGGCAGATAGCATGTGAACGACCTGCTAGGTCATGCACAGATGTCTGCTCAGTCCCTCATGCACAACACCACCTGAGTCCAGAAAAGAAAATTTTACACATTGACACCAGGCTTTGTAGCTACACCAGAATCAGATCCTGGGAACTGCAGATCACCTAGTCTTTTTATCATTAAATGGGATTACCGAAGAACTGGAACAACCATAACTTCTCACGATTATACTTGATTACCTACCATTTACCAGGAGCTGTATGACCCCAATTCGAGTTTAAGGCCTCTTCATGCATATACTATAACTGCTACTGCGGCTACTACTACTACTACTACTACTACTACTACTACTACTACTACAACTACTACTACTACTACTACTACTACTACTACTACTACTACTAATAATAATAATAATAATAATAATAATATTAATAATAATAATAATAATATAAATAAAAATATAATTTATAAAAACTTGGACTTCATCCTTCACTATTACACACAGTGAGAAAGGAAATGCTTCCCCCGTGAGATATAACTTCAAAGTAGTGAGAACATGACCGGAAATTATTGCCAAAGAACGTATCTCCTGTGGAATATAAATTTCCAATGTACAAACACTAAAAAAAAATTAGATCATTGAGTGATAATTCCCTTGGGTCTAAAAAAAAATATATTGAAAATAAAGAAAAATCATAAATAAGGTTACCTGAAGACTGATATAGACCTTTTTATTGAACGGGTCATTTACTACTACTACTACTACTACTACTACTACTACTACTACTACTACTACTACTACTAACTAATAATAATAATAATAATAATAATAATAATAATGTAATAATAATAATAATTATTATTATTATTAACAACAACTACTGCTAATCCACCTTTCTCTCTCTCTCTCTCTCTTCTCTCTCTCTCTCTCTCTCTCTCTTCTCTCTCTCCTCTCTCTTCTTCTCTTTCTCTCCTCTCTCTCTCTCTCTCTCTCTCTCTCTCTCTCTCTCTCTCTCTCTCTCTCTCTCTCTCTCTCTCTCTCTCTCTCTCTCTCTCTCTCTCTCTCTCTCTCTCTCTCTCTCTCGTAAAGTCACTTGCCAAAATAATGGTAAAAAGGTCTTGATCAGAAAAAATAACTACCCCTTCTTGTAAGGGATCAGATAAAATTACCTACAATCTCAATATTATATTAATAATAGTATTTTAGTTCATACCGTTATAATAATAATAAAATTAAGTCCTTTCTAAAATTTTCTCTTATACGTTTAAAGATATATTTTTTTCATTTATGTTAATGTAAGAATTTATAATTTTGTACCAAGAGAAACTTTGAAAACCTACCTAACCTTATTACAACAAGCGAAATTTAATTTAGCCTAACCCAACTAAATATATTTTAGATACGTTAACATTAATTTAATAATAAACAAACACAATGAAATATATTTTTTTCGTTATGTTCAGAATAATTTTGGCGAAATTATTGCATACACAAATTTTCACTTGTCTTATATGGCAAGGTGAGCGTTGCTATTTGGGCCAAAATAGCAAGTTTTACCTAATCGGCACGACATATATATATATATATATATATATATATATATATATATATATATATATATATATATATATATATATATATATATATATATATGTCGTGCCGATTAGTAAAACTTCGATTTTGCTAAATAGCAACGCTCTACCTGCCATATAAGACAAGTGAAATTTGTGTATGCATATTTGCCAAAATCATCTGAACATAACGAAAAATATATTTAATTTTGTTTGTTTATTATTAAATTAATGTTAACGTATCTAAAATATATTTAGTTGGTTAGCTAAATTAAATTGCGATTTGTAATAAGGTTAGTAGGTTCAAAGTTTCTCTGTTGGTACAAAATTATAAATTCTTACATTAACATAAATGAAAAATATATCTTTAAAGTATAAGAGAAATTTTAGAAAGGACTTAATTTAGATGAGTTCTTGCTAATTGACCAGTTTTACCTAATCGGCACGACATATATATATATATATATATATATATATATATATATATATATATATATATATATATATATATATATATATATATATATATATGTCGTGCCGATTAGGTAAAACTGGTCAATTAGCAAGAACTCATCTAAAATTAAGTCCTTTCTAAAATTTCTCTTATACGTTTAAAGATATATTTTTTCATTTATATTAATGTAAGAATTTATAATTTTGTACCAAGAGAAGCTTTGAAAACCTACCTAACCTTATTACAACAAGCGCAATTTAATTTACCCTAACCCAACTAAATATATTTTAGATACGTTAACATTAATTTAATAATAAACAAACACAATGAAATATATTTTTTTCGTTATGTTCAGAATGACTTTGGCGAAATTATTGCATACACAAATTTTCACTTGTCTTATATGGCAAGGTGAGCGTTGCTATTTAAGCCAAAATAGCAAGTTTTACCTAATCGGCACGACATATATATATATATATATATATATATATATATATATATATATATATATATATATATATATATATCATATATATATGTCGTGCCGATTAAGTAAAACTGGTCAATTAGCAAGAACTCATCTAAAATTAAGTCCTTTCTAAAATTTTCTCTTATACGTTTAAAGATATTTTTTTTTTTATTAATGTTAATGTAAGAATTTATAATTTTGTACAAAGAGAAACTTTGAAAACCTACCTAACCTTATTACAACAAGCGCAATTTAATTTAGCCTAACCCAACTAAATATATTTTAGATACGTTAACATTAATTTAATAATAAACAAACACAATGAAATATATTTTTTTCGTTATGTTCAGAATGATTTTGGCGAAATTATTGCATACACAAATTTTCACTTGTCTTATATGGCAAGAAGAGCGTTGCTATTTAAGCCAAAATCCCAAGTTTTACCTAATCGGCACGACATATATATATATATATATATATATATATATATATATATATATATATATATATATATATATATATATATATATATATATATATATATATATATATATATATATATATATATATAAAACACTGATTCTGCCGACGGAGCTCGACCCTACGAACTGAAGGAACGCAGTGCTTACCGACGTACACACTGACCATACATTGGATCCAGCTCACGCTATACGTTGATCCAGGCACCAGCTTCAGGCAGGTGGCTTACAGCTTTCATCTCATCCCTGCATGCATCGACACAACTAGAGATTTTTACAATGCTAGGAATTCGCAAGAGCATGCAGGGGATGAGATGAAAAGCTGTAAGCCACCTGCCTGAAAGCTGGGTGCCTTGGATCAACGTCTAGCGTGAGCTGGATGCCAAGGTATTGGTCCAGTGTGGTACGGTCGGTAAAGCACTGCGTTCCTGTCACAAGGTTCCTAGGGTCGAGTCTCCGTCGGCCAGAGATCAGTGTTTGTGAATATTTCGCCTGCTCTTGCGAATTCCTAGCATTGTAAAAATCTCTAGTTGTGTCGATGCATGCAGGGGATGAGATGAAAAGCTGTAAGCCACCTGCCTGAAAGCTGGGTGCCTTGGATCAACGTCTAGCGTGAGCTGGATGCCAAGGTATTGGTCCAGTGTGGTACGGTCGGTAAAGCACTGCGTTCCTGTCACAATGTTCGTAGGGTCGAGTCTCCGTCGGCCAGAGATCAGTGTTTGTGAATATTTCGCCTGCTCTTGCGAATTCCTAGCATTGTAAAAATCTCTAGTTGTGTCGATGCATGCAGGGATGAGATGAAAAGCTGTAAGCCACCTGCCTGAAAGCTGGGTGCCTTGGATCAACGTCTAGCGTGAGCTGGATGCCAAGGTATTGGTCCAGTGTGGTACGGTCGGTAAAGCACTGCGTTCCTGTCACAATGTTCGTAGGGTCGAGTCTCCGTCGGCCAGAGATCAGTGTTTGTGAATATTTCGCCTGCTCTTGCGAATTCCTAGCATATATATATATATATATATATATATATATATATATATATATATATATATATATATATATATATATATATATATATATATATTAAGTCAGGAGTATCTGAGAGAGTTAGAGCTAAGGAAGGGGTTGCAATAATGTTGAAGGATCAGTTATGGAAGGAAAAGAGGGAATATGAATGTGTAAATTCAAGGATTATGTGGATTAAAATAAGGGTCGGATGCGAAAAGTGGGTCATAATAAGCGTGTATGCACCTGGAGAAGAGAGGAGTGTAGAGGAGAGAGAGAGATTTTGGGAGATGTTAAGCGAATGTATAGGAACTTTTGAACCAAATGAGAGAGTAATTGTGGTAAGGGACCTAAATGCTAAAGTGGGAGAAACATGCAGAGAGGGTGTAGTAGGTAAGTTTGGGGTGCCAGGTGTAAATGATAATGGGAGCCCTTGATTGAACTTTGTATAGAAAGGGGTTTAGTTATAGGTAATACATATTTTAAGAAAAAGAGGATAAATAAGTATACAAGATATGATGTAGGGCGTAATGACAGTAGTTTGTTGGACTATGTATTGGTAGATAAAAGACTGTTGAGTAGACTTCAGGATGTACATGTTTATAGAGGGGCCACAGATATATCAGATCACTTTTTAGTTATAGCTACAGTGGGAGTAAAAGATAGATGGGATACAAGGAAAATAGAATCAGTAAGTAAAAGAGAGGTGAAGGTTTATAAACTAAAAGAGGAGGCAGTTAGGGTAAGATATAAACAACTATTGGAGGATAGATGGGCTAGTGAGAGTGTAGGCAATGGGGTCGAAAATGTATGGGGTAGATTTAAAAATGTAGTGTTAGAGTGTTCAGCAGAAGTTTGTGGTTACAGGCGAGTGGGTGCGGGAGGGAAGAGGAGCGATTGGTGGAATGATGATGTAAAGAGAGTAGTAAGGAGAAAAAGTTAGCATATGAGAGGTTTTACAAAGTAGAAGTGATGCAAGGAGGGAAGAGTATATGGAGAGAAAAAGAGAGGTTAAAAGAGTGGTGAAGCAATGTAAAAAGAGAGCAGATGAGAGAGTGGGTGAGATGTTATCAGCAAATTTTGTTGAAAATAAGAAAAGTTTTGGAATGAGATTAATAAGTTGAGGAAGCCTAGAGAACAAATGGATTTGACAGTTATAAATAGGAGAGGAGAGTTATTAAATGGAGAGTTAGAGGTATCGGGAAGATGGAGAGAATATTTTGAGGAGTTGTTAAATGTTGATGAAGACAGGAAGCTGTGATTTCGTGTGTAGGGCAAGGAGGAATAACATCTTGTAGGAGTGTGGAAGAGGCAGTTGTGGGTGTAGGGAAGTTCGTGAGGCAGTGGGTAGAATGAAAGGGGTAAGGCAGCTGGGATTGATGGGATAAAGATAGAAATGTTAAAAGCAGGTGGGAATATAGTTTTGGAGTGGTTGGTGCTATTATTAAATAAATGTATGGAAGAGGGTAAGGTACCTAGGGATTGGCAGAGAGCGTGTATTGTTCCTTTGTATAAAGGCAAAGGGGACAAAAGAGAGTGCAAAAATTATAGGGGAATAAGTCTGTTGAGTGTACCTGGTAAAATGTATGGTAGAGTTATTATTGAAAGAATTAAGAGTAAGACAGAAAGCAAGATAGCAGATGAACAAGGGGGCTTTAGGAAAGGTAGGGTGTGTAGACCAAGTGTTTACAGTGAAACATATAGGTGAACAGTATTTGGATAAGGGTAAAGATGTTTTTGTGGCATTTATGGATTTGGAAAAGGCGTATGATAGGGTAGATAGGGGGGCAATGTGTCAGATGTTGCAGGTGTATGGAATAGGAGGAAGGTTACTGAAAGCAGTGAAGAGTTTTTATGAGGATAGTGAGGCTCAGGTTAGAGTGTGAAGGAGGGAAGGGGACTATTTCCAAGTAAAAGTGGGCCTTAGACAAGGATGTGTGATGTCACCGTGGTTGTTCAATATATTTATAGATGGGGTTGTAAGAGAAGTGAATGTGAGGGTCTTGGCAAGATGTGTTGGGCTAAAAGATAAAGAAGCAAATACAAAGTGGGAGTTGTCACAGTTGCTTTTTGCTGATGACACTGTGCTTTTGGGAGATTCTGAAGAGAAGTTGCAGAGGTTGGTGGATGAATTTGGTAGGGTGTGTAAAAGAAGAAAATTGAAAGTGAATATAGGAAAGAGTAAGGTGATGAGGATAACAAAAAGAATAGGTGACGAAAGATTGGATATCAGATTGGAGGGAGAGAGTATGGAGGAGGTGAATGTATTCAGATATTTGGGAGTGGACATGTCGGTGGATGGGTCTATGAAGGATGAGGTGAATCATAGAATTGATGAGGGAAAAGGGTGAGTGGAGCACTTCGGTGTCTGTGGAGACAAAGAACCTTGTCCATGGAAGTAAAGAGGGAATGTATGAGAGTATAGTTATACCAACGCTCTTATATGGGTGTGAAGCATGGGTGATGAATGTTGCAACGAGGAGAAGGCTGGAGGCAGTGGAGATGTCATGTCTGAGGTCAATGTGTGGTGTGAATATAATGCAGAGAATTCGGAGTTTGGAAATTAGGAGGAGGTGCGGGATTACCAAAACGATTGTCCAGAGAGCTGAGGAGGGGTTGTTGAGGTGGGTTGGACATGTAGAGAGAATGGAACGAGACAGAGTGACTTCGAGAGAGTATAAATCTGTGGTGGAGGGAAGGCGGGGTAGGGGTCGGCCTAGGAAAGGTTGGAGGGAGGGGGCAAAGGAAGTTTTGTGTGCGAGGGGCTTGGACTTCCAGCAAGCATGTGTGAGCGTATTTGATAGGAGTGAATGGAGGCATATGGTTTTTAATACTTGACGTGCTGTTGGAGTGTGAGCAAAGTAACATTTATGAAGGGATTCAGGGAAACCGGCAGGCCGGACTTGAGTTCTGGAGATGGGAAGTACAATGCCGGCACTCTGAAGGAGGGGTGTTAATGTTGCAGTTTTATAACTGTAGTGTAAAGCACCCCTCTGGCAAGACAGTGATGGAGTGAATGATGACGAAAGTTTTTCTTTTTCGGGCCACCCTGCCTTGGTGGGAATCGGCCGATGTGTTAATAAATAAAATAACAAATAATATATATATATATGTCGTGCAGATTAGGTAAAACTTGCTATTTTGGCTTAAATAGCAGCGCTCACCTTGCCATATAAGACAAGTGAAAATTTGTGTATGCAATAATTTCGCCAAAATCATTCTGAACATAATGAAAAAAATATATTTCATTGTTTGTTTATTATTAAATTAATGTTAACGTATCTAAAATATATTTAGTTGGGTTAGGGTAAATTAAATTGCGCTTGTTGTAATAAGGTTAGGTAAGTTTTCTAAGTTTCTTTTGGTACAAAATTATAAATTTTTACATTAACATAAATAAAAACAAATATATCTTTAAACGAATAAGAGAAAATTTTAGAAAGGACTTAATTTTAAATGAGTCCTTGCTATTTGACCAGTTTTACCTATTCGGCACGACATATATATATATATATATATATATATATATATATATATATATATATATATATATATATATATATATGAAATATATTTTTTCGTTATGTTCAGAATGATTTTGGCGAAATTATTGCATACACAAATTTTCACTTGTCTTATATGGCAAGGTGAGCGTTGCTATTTATAACAAGCGAAATTTAATTTAGCCTAACCCAACTAAATATATTTTAGATACGTTTACAATAATTTAATAATAAACTAACACAACGAAATATATTTTTTCGTTAAGTTTAGAATGATTTTTGCGAAATTATTGCATAGACAAATTTTCACTTGTCTTATATGGCAAGAAGAGCGTTGCTATTTAAGCCAAAATCGCAAGTTTTATCTAATCGGCACGACATATATATATATATATATATATATATATATATATATATATATATATATATATATATATATATATATATATATATATATATATATATATATTTATATATATATATATATATATATATATTTATATATATATATATATATATGTCGTGCCGATTAGGTAAAACTGGTCAATTAGCAAGAACTCATCTAAAATTAAGTCCTTTCTTAAATTTTCTTTTATACGTTTAAAGATATATTTTTCATTTATGTTAATGTAAGAATTTATAATTTTGTACCAAGAGAAACTTTGAAAACCTACCTAACCTTATTACAACAAGCGCAATTTAATTTAGCCTAACCCAACTAAATATATTTTAGATACGTTAATATTAATTTAATAATAAACAAACACCATGAAATATATTTTTCGTTATGTTCAGAATGATTTTGGCGAAATTGCATACACAAATTTTCACTTGTCTTATATGGCAAGGTGAGCGTTGCTATTTAAGCCAAAATCGAAGTTTTACCTAATCGGCACGACTATATATATATATATATATATATATATATATATATATATATATATATATATATATATATATATATATATATATATATATATATATATATAGTCGTGCCGATTAGGTAAAACTTCGATTTTGGCTTAAATAGCAGCGCTCACCTTGCCATATAAGACAAGTGAAAATTTGTGTATGCAATAATTTCGCCAAAATCATTCTGAACATAACGAAAAATATATTTCATTGTGTTTACCTAATCGGCACGACATATATATATATATATATATATATATATATATATATATATATATATATATATATATATATATATATATATATATATATATATGTCGTGCCGATTAGGTAAAATTTGCGATTTTGGCTTAAATAGCAACGCTCACCTTGCCATATAAGACAAGTGAAAATTTGTGTATGCAATAATTTCGCCAAAATCATTCTGAACATAACGAAAAAATATATTTCATTGTGTTTGTTTATTATTAAATTAATGTTAAAGTATTTAAAATATATTTAGTTGGGTTAGGCTAAATTAAATTGCGCTTGTTGTAATAAGGTTAGGTAGGTTTTCAAAGTTTCTCTTGGTACAAAATTATAAATTCTTACATTAACATAAATGAAAAAATATATCTTTAAACGTATAAGAGAAAATTTTAGAAAGGATTTAATTTTAGATGAGTTCTTGCTAATTGACCAGTTTTACCTAATCGGCACGACATATATATATATATATATATATGTCGTCCGATTAGTAAAACTTAGATTTTGGCTTAAATAGAACGCTCACCTTGCCATATAAGACAAGTGAAAATTTGTGTATGCATATTTCGCCAAAATCATTCTGAACATAACGAAAAATATATTTCATTGTGTTTTTATTATTAAATTGATGTTAACGTATATAAAATATATTTAGTTGGGTTAGGCTAATTAAATTGCGCTTGTTGTATAAGGTTAGGTAGGTTTCAAGTTTCTCTTGGTACAAAATTATAAATTCTTACATAAACATAAATGAAAAAATGTATCTTTAAACATATAAGAGAAAATTTTAGAAAGGACTTAATTTTAGATGAGTTCTTGCTAATTGACCAGTTTTACTAATCGGCACGACATATATATATATATATATATATGTCGTGCCGATTAGGTAAAACTGGTCAATTAGCAAGAACTCATCTAAAATTAAATCCTTTCTAAAATTTTCTCTTATACGTTCAAAGATATATTTTTCATTTATGTTAATGTAAGAATTTATGATTTTGTTCCAAGAGAAACTTTGAAACCTACCTAACCTTATTACAACAAGCGCAATTTAATTTAGCCTAACCCAACTAAATATATTTTAGATATGTTAACATTAATTTAATAATAAACAAACACAATGAAATATATTTTTTCGTTATGTTCAGAATGATTTTGGCGAAATTATTGCATACACAAATTTTCACTTGTCTTATATGGCAAGGTGAGCGTTGCTATTTAAGCCAAAATCGCAAGTTTTACCTAATCGGCACGACATATATATATATATATATATATATATATATATATATCTATATATATATATATATATATATATATATATATATATATATATATATATATATATGATTGGGTAACACTTGAACCATTCTATGTCCCCCAGGGTTAATAATACCCCAATTTATGGAGACTTTACTTGAAACATTCTACGGCTTACAACTAACCTTGTATAATTTGCAAACATCCTATTCAGGACACCACCTCAGAAACAGCTAAGCCAACCAACAACTCCATGAAAGCAGCCAAACTCCATAGAGTGTTTTGCAACCACCGCCATCAGCAAGTGCCCCAGAACCTTCCTCTTGTACGGGAAAAAAACAATTACAACAAGTATACTTCCTTCCAACTTAACAACATGCAAGTATGCAGCTGGTATAACTGTGTGCAGCTCATAGGATGTGGGGTACACCTCATCCTATGAATTTTATGTATTCATGAAGAACACTATACACACTCACACACACACACACACACACACACCTTTATTAAAATGCTTCAAAGTGGTTAGGCCACTTACCATTATTATTCCACCTCCCCTCCCCCCACTCACCCTTTTCCTATATTTCCATCCTTACTCATCCTTCTTCCTTTTCCATCTTACCAACGCTCTGGTAATTCAAACTTCAAGTCAGCTTACATGCAGGTACCTATTTACTGCGAGGTGAGCATGGGCAGCAGGTATAAGGAAACATCCCTAATTCTTCGTCATGCACTGGGATCGAACCCAGGTCTTTCAGATTTTAGCTATAGGAGCTGCTACCTGAACCATGACCCTTTTATGACGTGAACATTTAAGCTTGTCGTGGGAATGTTTCTGGCTTGAATTGGGAGCATTTTCGTTAATGGCACAACTGTTTTACTAGTGTCAACATTTTACCTCGTACTTTCAACGTTTTTGACTGAAATTCGAAGGTTTTTGGTTAAACGTTTATTGATTCAGTTTGTACTTCGTACATTTTTAGTACTTACTTTCAGTATTTAGGCTACATATTAAAAGTTAAGGATTCTACGTGAACGTTTCAGTCTGTACCTTGAACTTCTTCAGCTTTTACTTTGACCGTTTCAGCTTGTACCTTGGACGTTGAAGTGGACACACATTATCTAGGGGCGTGTACATCTTACCTTGTACACGGACCTGTGTTAACTTTACCCGTGTAAAGGTAACACAAACGCTAATAAATGGAGACCCACCACTTGTAAACAACAGCATTAGAGATAAAAAGAAAATGAAGAACTTGGATGAACATCAACTTCAATCTCTAATGAGAGACTCTGGCTACTTTTTTAATAGAAGAGCACAACTGGTGCAGAGCGGAGACTGAAATGAACATGGAATTAGGAAATTTAGCAGCTTGCGTGAACTGTACCATTGATGGGATTTTGTGTCACTGGTGGGATTTGTGATAGGTGGGATTTGTGTCATTGGTAAAATTTGTATTACTGGTGATATTTGTGTCAGTGGGTGGGATTTGTATTGAAGTATTTCGGTGGTTAGCGTGTAAGATGGATCCTGGGAATTAGAAGAGAGGGACGGGCAGGGATATTCTTCTTAGGAAGGTTCGCCACTTATGTGAGGCTTGAGTGAGCTGTAGAAACTCTTATCAATGAGGATTTACTGTGTGAAGTAAATTTTAGATGTTATATGATATATCTTTCTTTGATCCTTTACAGCAGCTTCTCTCTCACTCTCTCTCTCTCTCTCTCTCTCTCTCTCTCTCTCTCTCTCTCTCTCTCTCTCTCTCTCTCTCTCTCTCTCTCTCTCTCTTTATCTATATCTATCTGTCTATCTATATATCTATCTATCTATATATCTATCTATCTCCAGTTTTTACCGAAGAATTTTACAAGTTTTCGTTACGTGTTCCTGCCTCTATTTACAAGCTAAGATTTTTTTTTCTCCTCAGATCATTCAAATGATTTTTTATTGTTGAAAAACATATAAATTGGGAAAAGGATGAAGTTGAAGCCATCTGTGGGCCAGCAATTTTATTTGGTCAAGTGTCTGTATTTCATCTAAGTCCTTATGCTGAAAGAACATGTTCCAGACTCGAGTCATCCGAGGAATAAATGATCTTGGAAACAAATGTTATAAAATACCCAAGGTTTTAACTATCACACTACTTTGAAGACTGTCACATGCAGCATTCTCCACCTGACTAAATCCTATAAATACTCATGTTTCTGTTATTCAGGTAGATCTGTTTGTGACTCGATAAAGCCCACTGCGTGGGCGAAACGTTGTCAATACAGGATCACATTATACTGCTTATGTGTTTATTTTTCCAATAAATGATCTTAGATGGAGTGATGTTCCTGACAAGGGTACAACCAGAGTGTAGTTGCTGTTGACTCCCCGTCTTGTACATAACAACAAGGCCAACCGCACCTCTCCGGTGATGAAGACCGCTGAAATGACAAATGTGTCCAGGCCGGGTCCAGACAAGAGATGTGTCGTAGACGAGATGGAGGGCAGGCAGTCCAAGAAAGTGGAGCATACTCATGGTGTGAACACACTTGTGCCTCAGATTCTTGAAACCTCTACTGTTGAGCACATACGAGTTACGTCCAATTGTGGTAAACTTCCTGGCAACTTTGTAAGATTTACAACGTGGTTCTTCATAGTCAGCTTGAAATTAATTTTACCCCAATGATATTGATCTCATCTCCGGGTTCCAGCACTCTCCCATTTATTCTTGACAGAGCTCCATCGTTACCATAATGGTGCCAAGAAACATCATCATTTGTGTTATCTCAGGAGCAAATGTGACCTGCCAACATACTCCCTAGGCTGATTCAGCTATAAGCTGGTAAGCTATGTCTCTCTGTCTCTGTATATGTCTGTCTGTCTGTATGTCTCTCTCTTTCTCTTTGTTTCTCTCTTTGTCTCTCTATCTCTCTGTATCTTTATCTCTCTGTCTGTACAAGCATGGTATACAATACCGACAATATGAAATAAAGACACATGTGCAACATCTGGGTATCTTTATTGTAAACGTTTCGCCATCCAGTGGCTTTATCAATATAAATTCTAGGACATTATGTGAAGACAGTAGAACTATATACAAAAGATGAGGTAATCAGTCCCTCGGCCTTGGAGTTGGTGTGAACAGCACCGAAGTCGTTGAGTTTCTGGAGTAGAGGCAAGGAGGCTGGCGCTTATATACTAATGTCAGGGAGAAAGGGACGTGTAGCAGACGAGGGCATAGTCATAGGACCTGTACATAACCTTCTTCACGGCAACGACTACTACTAATACAACTAACCCATCTCTTTGGGTATGACCTACTTCCACTGGGGAATCCCGCCTACCATTGACTATGTCGTCGTCTGCTACACATCCCTTTCTCCCTGACGTTAGTATATATGCGCCAGCCTCCTTGCCTCTGCTCCAGAAACTCAACGACTTCGGTGCTGTTCACACCAACTCCAAGGCCGAGGGACTGATTACCTCATCTTTTGTATATAGTTCTACTCTATTCAAATAATGTCCTAGAATTTGTATTGATAAAGCCACTGGATGGCGAAACGTTTACAATAAAGATACCCAGATGTTGCACATGTGTCTTTCTTTCATCTCTCTGTCACTGTCTCTCTCTCTCTCTGTCTGTCTGTCTGTCTGTCTCCTCTCTCTCATACTCTTTTTTTTTTACTCAGTGTTTGGCAAGGTTAAGTTAAGGATCCCTAACTTTATTGACAAGTTAAGGATTCCTAACTTTATTGACATGCTAAGAGCTGTTACCTACATCAGCTATTTTGAAAGCATTTTTATTGTTATGAAACATAGAAGTAGGGAACAGGATGAAGTTGGAGCCATCTGTGGCCCAGCACTTTCATTTGATCAACTGACTTTATCTCGTTGACATCATAATGCTGTACGAATGTGTTCCAGACTCGAGTCATCCTGGGGATAAATGATCTCAGATGAAGTGATGTTCTGGAGAAGGGTACAACCAGAGTGAAGTTGCTGCTTTCAGCCCGTCTTGTAGTATAGAATCTTGCTTCTCTCTGTCCTCGAAGTGGAGCCAAGTGTGGTACTTTGACAATGTTGGCCTTGTACATAACAGTAAGGCCGCCCACATCCCTCCTGTGTTAAAGGCTCTGCTGAAATCAGAGATCTATCCAGGATGGGTCCAGGTGAGAGATGAGACGTCTTGCTCTGTTCTCTACTCTTTTAAGCAATCGCAGAGGAGGGGGGGGGGCAGGCAAACCAAGAAAGTGGAGCACATTCAAGGAGTGAACGTACTTGTGCCTCATACAGAATCGTGCAATCCCTACTGTCAAGCAGATGCGAGATACGTCGAAGTGCTGTAACCTTCCTGGCTGCCTTGTTTGCAAGATTTACAACTTGGTTCTTAATGGTCAGTCTGGAGTCAAATTTCGCCTCAAGGATATCAACTTCCCTAGGTACCAACACTCTCCCATCAAACTCTCTCTCTCTCTTTCTCTGTCTGTCTGTCTGTCTGTCTGTGTCTCTCTGTCTTTCTGTCTGTGTCTCTCTGTCTTTCTGTCTGTGTCTCTCTGTCTTTCTGTCTGTCTGGCTGTGTCTCTCTGTCTTTATGTCTGTGTCTCTCTGTCTTTCTGTCTGTCTGTCTGTCTGTCTGTCTGTCTGTCTGTCTGTCTGTCTGTCTGTCTCTCTGTCTCTGTCTGTCTGTCTCTCTCTCTCTCTCTCTCTCTCTCTCTCTCTCTCTCTCTCTCTCTCTCTCTCTCTCTCTCTCTCTCTCTCTCTCTCTCTCTCTCTCTCTCTCACTTGTCATGTGGGTATTGAGAGAGGTGAATATGGGTTGAAGTAAACTCCCGGATCGATGGTGGAGTAGATATATTACATGAGAGAGGAATAGTAACCCAGCACTTCCTGTCCAGTTGTAGGTCTATGGCGTAGTGAGGCCGACACCTGTCTCTGGGCATACACATGCACACAAGCGTCTGACGTCACCCCCAAGGGACCGGCTATGTAAAGCTAGGAATATTCTAATACACTTCACAAGTGTATATATATAATACTGACACGACAGCTCGGCTATGTTACGTATGACGTCTCGGCATACTAGACATCTCTATAGGCTGAACAGACAGGTGGCACTGGGTGAATCTATACAATAGCAAACACATTATAACTTAGAACTAATCAGGATTAATCTTACTATCAAACTTCTTGAGTTAATGGTTCAAAGAGAATGTAAATGGATCTTGAGATATTTGATCGATCAATCTGTATTCATGCACTCAACGGCTTCTGAGGAAGAATAAATATTTACAGGGAAGAAGTTTTAACAGAAAAGATAAACTCGGCGCACACAGGTTATACTATTAAAACTCAGAACTCAGAGAGAACTTGAACACACAAAAATCTTACTAGATACTGGAAATCTGATAACAAAACACACAGTCAATAACTTCAGTTCTAAACTGGATTTTCTAATTTTCTATCTTTAGCTCACGACTTATGATCACTTTCCTACTGAAGGAATGAACAAACTCAGTGGAGTTGATTAACTTATAATCATTTTCCTACTGAAGGAATGGACAAACTCGGTTGAGTTGATTAACTTATGTTTACTTTCCTACTGAAGGAATGAACAGGCTCGGTGGAGTGGATGGATCTCTCCCCGGCTGAAATAGTTAGCTCAATAACACAAAGTATGAGCAAAGGAGACGGCTCTCACTATCTCTTACTGCAGGTAAGAATTACTCGACACACGACACTTTACTCTGCAAAGGAATTACTGTCAACTGGGAAAGATCACTATCTGGAACACAAGGGACAACAACTGCCACTCTAGTGAATACACTAGCAACAGAAACGGCTTTCTGCAATTGCTTTTGCATCAGCGAGAGATGCTATAACTCATTCAAGCAGTCTTTCTTCAACAAAGCGTCCCCTGGATAGGAACTACTACTTGAACTAGCAACATTGCAAGGATAGACTCAGCACTCAAGGAGGTCCGGGATACCTCCGGCACCCTAGGCATCTGAATGCTATTTTGCATGCAATATATTGTAGGGGCTGAATTCCAGACAGGAGTGACAGTAATACTAGTGCCTTACCGCTCGGCAACATTAACAATTAAAACACATATCTACAAGAACTAATCTGAACTTCACATTCCGCATCACTCTGGCAAATCTCTGATACAAGCTGGGAGAACAAACACATTGCTCAAAGGCTAGAGACTTTCTTTCAGTCAGTAAGGGACTATAAGAACTTTTCACTGGTTCATTATCATTATGGCTCTGAATAGCAGCACACACAGTATTATCACACGAATTTACTTGAGCTTCATTGCCTTGACTGGTAGCAAACACATAGTTATCACTTGAATTTACTAGAGACATGACTTCGAGCAAAAGAACAAGAATTTAAACGAAAGCAAAATGAACGCAAGTATACAGCACAATATAGCTTAACTGGTAGGAATTATTTAACAATTCTGCATAAGTAACACGAATAATTGCACAATAACACTAAAGAAAAGATAACTCACTGGAAATCGACTTGGCAAGAAAAATCAACACATTAAAAATGAAAAACAATCTAGCTTTAACTTGAAGTAACTGCAAGATGAGTTTTCTTTTCTTTTAAATATCAACAAAAAATGCAACACATTAAAAAAAGAATTAAATGCACAAATAATTAAAAAAAATCAATAATGGTTATGGCAAGAGCAATAATCTGATGAAACAAATCACTAAAAAAAGAGAATTGCACAAAACAATTGAATTATTCACTGGCAACAAATTAAAGTAACTTTACTGCTTGAATCACTGAGAAAGTTCACTGAAATATTACGTATTACTCTTAGGAGAATGACAGTTACTTGAACATTTAAGTAAACACAATAGAAATTGTTAAAGTCAAAAGTGAATACTGTGAAAGTTAAATTATACAAAATCAGTTTCAGAAAATTTCAATGTGTTAAAATGACACTGGGGAAAATTATTAGCACACAACAAAGATATCAGAATGAATTAGTTTGAACACTCTTACTCTTAATAGCAAGCAAAGCAAGGTAACTCAATGAAACAGTTACTAAAACAAATCACTCAGAATACTGACTTTAATCAAACTTAAGAGTGAATTTGTTCAACAACACATGAAAACAAATGAAAATTATTGACAAGAAAATTATATTAACACTTACAAGAGCTGGGGTGCAATAACATCAAAGACATGTGACTGTTTGACTCACAGTTTCATAAAAGGCAATTTCCTTATTCTTATCAGAAGGAATTGAGATCTTCAACAAAAATTATGGGACTAGTCTGTAAAATAAAGGCACATTAGTACTGTATTAATGAACCAAGTACACAAAACAATATTGGGTGCAATAGGAAGAATTACACTGACTGCAACACATAAAAATTAGCAGGAAAATACTTGGAAAAGGTTAAAAATTGCTTGGAGGAGAAAAATAATTTATGTAGTTACTGGAACAAGCAAAAATTAATTACACAATAACATTAACAAACAAGGGTAAATGATTAAATGATAACTCTGGGATAGAACACTTGGTGGAACATAAAAATTAATAAGAAAAACACAGGGACAATGTTGGAGGAAAAAAAAATTAAATTCTTGTAAAAATCACTACTTGGTGGAATGTTGGAACAACATTAATAACAAAAACTTTACTTACTGTATACTTGGTAACACAACACAATTCACAGAAATATGACAATAATTAATCAGAGACGATACTAGTAACTTCAAAAAATTAATGCAAGTATTTAATTTAACACATAACACTTTCTAGGATAAGATCACACTCCCAGGATAACTCAAAGTTCACTCTCAAATTGTCTCTAGATTATCTGAAAATTAAAAACAACAACACAGTAATTGTCTCTAGGGTGTAAAACGTTGACTGAAGCGTTGATTAGGGTGGTGATGGTGGAGGATGTTTTCGTGTCTGCTACTCTCACTCGTGGAAATCTTGGAGAATTGTGCATACACATTGAACTACGAATCTACGCTTTAATAAAGTTGGCACAAAACAGATCAGAAGAAACACACTCAGGACGCTCGACCCGATTCGTAGCCAATAACTGCTTGCAGGACCCAGTTAAGGGTGAAATTATCCACACTTGATTCTTTGTGTGGGGGTGGGCAGGCTCACGTGGTTGATGGCGGTAAGGTTGAGCGTGGGTGTCCCCGCGCGGCTGGTCGCGCGCGCCTGTGGCTTATGCCGTTTATAAAAAGCACATGAATTTAACCCAGGGTGGCTTGAATAACCCAGGGTGGCTTGAATAACCCAGGATACCACAGGGATGGTATTATCACTCAGAACAGCGATACACTGAAGTACAAGGATGGTATAAATGCGTGAACTCACGTGGCTGGCTTACTTCTCAGCTGGGTTGTCTTGCTGGCTTAGTAGAACTTTTCACACAGGTATACTGGCTTGGAATCTTGGAACAATTAGCTCAGCAGGGTAGAAGCTGGCTTAAGCCTAGGCTGATGTAACTGGTGGGTGGCTTGGGTACTTTTGTCTCTCTCCCTCACAGACTGGCTTACTTGTTCAGAATTTGCAAAACCCGGGTCATCCCCTCGTAGGTTTTAACAAATTAACAGATGAGGCACTTAGCTGACCAGGAGATATAGTAGATATTGTAGACTCCCTGCTTGGATGTTGATAGCTGGTAGCGTGGTCTCTGGAGGCACATAGGCTGTCTGCTGTCTTGTTGAATTCTATCTCTCTATAACACCGTAATCGATAGAAATTACGGGCCCTCCGCTGGCACCACTTGTCGTGTGGGTATTGAGAGAGGTGAATATGGGTTGATTGAAGTAAACTCACGGATGGATGGTGGAGTAGATATATTACATGAGAGAGGCATAGTAACCCAGCACCTCCTGTCCAGTTGTAGGTCTATAGTGTAGTGAGGCCGATGCCTGTCTCTGGCATGTAAAGCTCCGGCTATGTAAAGCTAGGAAGATTCTAATACACTACACAAGTGTATATATAAGAATGACACGCCACACTCTCATACTATCTCTGTCTCTCTCTCTCTCTTTCCAAAGCGAGATAGGGAAGGAGAAGGGAAATTTTCAGTATAACATTTAGGATAGTTTAAGAAAGCTGTGCTGCGTAGTTTATTTAAATAATTAATGTCGCTGATTAAACAACTCTGAATAACCCGAGAATATTATACATTGAGACTTAGACAAATTACCCATAATCAGCACAAATTCGCTAAATTTAAAATCTCAAAATATTTCTCCATATCTATTGACTAAATCTAAATAAACAAAAAATCCTCATCCTTCCAATTCCTATATCTTACTAAATTTCCGGAAACCATCCTGGTTGGAGAAATTATAATTGAAGCTGTGTGTAATTAATTACTTTTTTAATTAGTAATTTAAATTATAATTGAACTTTTAGAAAGAAAGAATAATTATAATGTAAGTTGATTGTTATCAAGCTTATAAAAGTCAAAAGGTACATAACTCGCGCACTCTGAATTGATTCACAATGTTTGTACTTGTACTTCTGAAAGTCGTGTTTGTTTGGGATGCTGGCAGGTCTCCTCCCTCAGCTGGAGTCAAGGCATGTTGGCGCCCTCAGCTGGAGTCAAGGCTTGTTGGCGCCCTCAGCTGGAATCGAGGCATGTTGGCGCAAAATTATGTAAGTTATGCTTGTTTTGTGTCAAAAGTTTTATTTTAATTAGTAACAATTTGAAAGCAGGACAAAGTTCACTTTTGGAAAACAGTTTAATGGGACGAGATATAAAATGAATGAGAAGAAACTATTTCTTGTTATATTTCATAATTTTGTTAATAGGGATATCCTATTATTGAGGTGCTTTCATGAGAAGAGAGGAAAAAAAGGGTAATGGGAATGGGGTTACTACATCGTCAGTATTACCATTTCCTCCACTAACTGTTAAATTATATATTTAATCGCTATTAGGCGAGTGATATTGCTAATCAACATAGCCTGATTCCTGAATATTAATTATGTAAATATATGTATAGAAGGCCAAAAATGCAATAGTATACCGGGTCAGTGTCACAAAATTACAAAGTAGACCCTCAGTTCCGTGAACCGAACTATTCTTGAGAGAACCTTTGGCTACTTTTTTCGAACCATAGGGTCTTCGTTTATAGGAAGGTTTGAGCTTAAAACAACAGTGTATTGAATATAATAAGAACGGAAAATATAGCGGAAGTATAATTATCACAGCCACCTTCTGAGGTTCTTAAATCTCTGTCAAGAAGAGTCAGGTAGTGAAAGGAACCTAGTTAATTGCAGAATTTTCTATAAGTATGTTAAGGCTTGTGTGAAGGCTACTTCAAATTTTATCACAAACCTAAAACACTGTAATGAAAAGAAGTATGCTGAGTATTTGATAGAGAAGTAAGAGAATACACAGAAGAAATAACTGAAATGGTTACTGGAACTGACAGCAGTGCTTTTATATTTCAAGAAGCTAATGAACTACAGCAGAAATATGAGATATAGACCGTTAACAAAAAATCTTCTGTGTGCGACCAACTGCCAATGAAAATTATGGAGAATTCTACTTTCCGGGATGTTCGTCTAAAAGCAGAACTGAAATACGTGAACCCTGCACCGTCAACTATATAAACACACTTCCAACATACGCAAGAAAGGTGGAGGCTGTAATTTACTTAATAATCATCAACTGGCAACTGAGGAGACACTGCCTTCAACATAGCAACTGCATATGAGGAGTTAGTTAACTGTTATTGTATCAGAGGAAGAGTAAAAATTTAACTTATAGCAGAAAATGCCTTATTAATAATTATGTATCTTCCTGGTTGTTATGTTCCTGAACCTGAAGCTGGATCTTATCGAGATCAGGAAGAGGTACATTTGAGAAGGAATCGAACGTGGAAACTGTTCATAGTGTTTTGCCAGAACGTATCAGCTGCTTTGAACATAGTCAGCAACTTTGTGTTAAAGATGGTCTCACTAATCCAGTGGACCAGAACTCATAAAACATCTTATCTTGTGAATTCAGTCCGAAGGTCAATTTCTGCTGCACCATTCCCCCAAGAAAAAAGTATTTATTTGTAATTTTCATTTGTAACAAGATGAAATTTACATTTGAAGATGATCAAGTTAGTTCTGAGAGAATCTAAACTTATCAACAGTGCGGATAAGTGTAATAAATATTAAGCATATGTTCTCCATCAGCTTGACTATGATTGAAAATAAAACCAATTGTTTGATTGTGCTTTGTTGAAGTACTTAAATTTAAATATAAAATATGAAGATAAAAATAAGCTTATTATTTCAAACATTTAGCAAATAATTAAACATCAGTAAAATTTGAATAAAATAAATAACAAAATTAAAACCAAATATCAAGAAATTGTAATTGAAATTTTGATATTTTTCTTATGAAGTAATTGCAACTGCAATTGAAAATCTAGAAAAGCAATTAAAATTGTAATGTGCAGAGAGCCTATTACTGAACGTTCTTAGATAACTGTATTCTTCTTTATCTTCTTTATCTATTTAAGTATACGAGTCACTGTATATGGATGATCTCACTCTATTGTAAGGAAGCCACACCTTGGAGAAGAAACATTAAACGATGTTTCGGCCCGTCTTGGACCGTAATAAAATCACAACTGTAAATTGATAATGGTCCGGAACGGATCGAAACGCCGTCTTCAGTTAGGTTTTCTCCTCATGGTGCTGGTTATCTATGAATTGTTCCAGCCACTGTGTTGTGACACTCACTATCTGTGATATCAGTCTACAACATTAGCAATATAGCCCATGTACAACACGCACAATACTGCATACTGACTGTACTGCACTTGAACATTTCTGTTCACTTGCATCATGCAAAATATTGTTCACCTTCAACATGCACAATATTTCTCATGTACAATATGCTTAATACTTTTCACGTTGAACATGCCCAACACTGCTAATGTACAGCATGCAAAATGTTGCTCACACATTTGTCGAATACTTCCCACGTACAACATGCACAATTCTGCTGATATAGATGAGCAATTCTGCTAACATACAACATGCAATAGTGTTCATGCACATGTACAATTTTGCTCATGAACAACATGCACAATCATGCTCACATATATGTCCAATGATACTTTCGTATAACATGCACAATATTGCTAAGGTACAATATG
>WNWK01014319.1:0-15000 GCA_009830355.1 Cherax destructor | reverse complement strand
TCATTACCAAGAACTAGCACCTTACAATTGTCCACATTGAACTTCATCTGCCACTTTTCAGACCAAGACATTAATTTGTCCAAATCCTCCTGGAGTTCACTGGTATCCTCCTCAGAATTAATTATACGGCCTATTTTTGTATCATCAGCAAATTTACTCATGTCACTTGTAATTCCTTCATCAAGGTCATTTAGGAAAATTATGAACAGCAATGGGCCTAAAACTGATCCTTGTTGAACGCCACTAGTGACTAATCCCCATTCAGATTTGACCCCATTAATGGAAACTCTGCTTTCTATTGGTAAGCCATGCCTCTATCCATGCTAGAACTTTTCCTCCTATGCCATGAGCTGCCACCTTTCTTAAGAGTCTCTTGTGATGTACTCTATCGAAGGCCTTATTGAAATCCAAGTAAACTATATCATATTCTTTATCACTGTCTACTGCCTCAAATGTTTTATTGAAAAATGTCAGTAAATTTGTCAGGCAGGAACGACCTCTCGTGAACCCATGTTGAGATTCATTAATCAAATTATGTTCTTCAAGGTGACTTCTAATAATATCAGCTATAATTGATTCTAATAATTTGCCTACTATAGACGTGAGGCTTATTGGACGGTAATTTGATGGAATTGACTTATCCCCTGATTTGAATATAGGAACTACATTAGCTATCTTCCACATCTCTGGCACAACACCAGTTAGGATGGACGTATTAAACACATTCGTTATTGGTTGACTAAGTTCCATCTTGCATTCTTTAAGTACCCTGGAAAACAACTCGTCGGGTCCCGGGGACTTATTTTGCTTCAGTTTATCTATCTGTTTGATAACCATGTCCCTCGTGACAGTAATATTAGTTAATTTGAATTCTTCCGGAACTGAATAATTGTTAATTTCAGGAATCTCATTTACGTCTTCTTGTGTAAAGACTGACAAAAAATAGTCATTAAATAGAGAACACATTTCCAGTTCGTTATCCGTCAGCTGTCCATTCCCAATTTTCAGAGGTCCTACCTTTTCCCTCACCTTCGTCCTATACACTTAAAAGAACCCTTTTGGATTAGTCTTTAGCAACCTTAATCTCATAGTCACGTTTAGCCTTTCTAATCCCCTTTTTTACTTCTCTTTTCAACTGAACATATTGGTCAATAAGGTTAACATCTCCTCTTTTGATGCGCCTAAAAATTCCTCTTTTCTCCCCTAATAGATGTTTTAGCCTCCTGTTAATCCATTTGGGATCGTTATTATTTGACCTAAATTCTCTCTGGGGAATAAACTTACTCTGTGCACGTTGTACATTATTAAGAAAAAAATCATAAACGCAGATCCCATCGTAATCGTTAGCTAGATTACCCCAGTCGAGATTAGACAGATGTTCTCTAAGTCCAATATAATCGGCAGAACGAAAATCAGGAACTTTTACCGTATTATCCCTATTCTCGTACTCCCAGGTAATATCAGGAACTTTTACCGTATTATCCCTATTCTCGTACTCCCAGGTAATATTAAAAGTAATGGATTTGTGATCACTAGCTCCAAGCTCTTCAGTGATCTCCAGATTATTTACGAGGGTTTCTTTATTTGACAAGACTAGGTCGAGCAAATTATTACCTCTGGTAGGCTCAATCACACACTGCTTCAGAAAACAGTCCTGAACTACTTCCATAAAGTCACTGGACTCCAGATTACCGGTCAAAGAAGTCCAGTCAATTTGACTAAAGTTAAAATCCCCTACTATCACTACGTTATTGTGTCTAGAAGCCCTACCAATTTCGTCCCAAAGAAGTCTTCCTCTATCGTGATCCAAGCCTGGAGGTCGGTATATTACACCTAGAATCAGTTTTTCTTGACCTTCTAGAAACTCTACCCAAACAGATTCTGTTAATGAAAATAAATGGTATAAAATACCGACACAATGGAAAAATAAACACATAACCAGTATAATGTGATCCTTTATTGACAACGTTTCGCCCACGCAGTGGGCTTTATCGAGTCACAGACAAATCTACCAGGAAAATGAGCAACATGGAGATATATATAGGGTACAGTCAGGTGGAGAATGCTGGGTCAGGTGGAGAAAGCTGCATGTGACAGTCTTAAAAGTAGTGTGATAGTTAAAAACATTGTGTGACTTAAAGGACCTGCAGTGACCATTCTTGAGTTCTAGGTGGGATAGCGTTGAAGAAGTTTCTTGGCAATAGGTTCAACTATGTTGTAGAAGCCGTTGTTCTGGTTGAAGTTGTTGGATATACAGATGAGTGATGATTCTAGGATTCTTCGGTATTGCACAAAATGAGGGCCATAGGCATTACGAGGAAGGTAGGCAGATGGATTTTTGAGTTCCTAACACACAGAACACAAAAAGTAGTAGTGAACAGGGCAAGATCCAGCATCAGCAAGGTCAAAAGCTCAGTGCCCCAAGGCACTGTCTTGGCACCTCTGCTGTTCCTCATCCTCATAGCAGACATAGATAAAAACACCCAGCACACTCATACTCCTCCTGTTCTTCACGATTCTCCTTTGTATGAACTGATGAAGCCACTGTGTGGCGAAACGTTTCCTCAATAAAGATACCCAAGTGTTGCATATGTGTCTAATTTGTGACTCGATAAAGCGCACTGCGTGGGCGAAAAGTTGTCAATAAAGGATCATATTATACTGCTTATGTGTTTATTTTTCCAGTGGCTGGAATGCATAGGACAAAGTTAAGGATCAAGAGGACAGATGGAAATGTAGAATCAACGAAGATCCAGGAAACTGTTGTGGAAACATCGAACCGATTCTAAGTGCTACCCGATGAATGTGAGACGACTACTGGGAACATAACGACGAACGACACCAAGGAAGGTAAGAACATTGTTCTTGTTAGGGATAGTCAGATTAGGTACATGGATAGAGCCTTCTGCTTGAAAGATAAAAGTAGGAGACAGAGGGTTTGTAGATGAATGGTTCACAGAACTGACGAGTTGGTAAATTAGACACATATGCACTGTTGAAGCCACTGTGTGGCGAAACGTTTCCTCAATAAAGATACCCAAGTGTTGCTTATGTGTCTAATTTACCAGACAGAGGGTTTGCTTTCCTGGGGCTGGGATGTGAAAGGAGCACCAAAACGTTATTATCGCAAGTGCAAGAAAAAATGATAGTTGGATAACTAGAACCTTCAAATCAAGGGATGACAAGTTAAAGATAACTCTACTGGTCACTCGTTCTCTCTAGGCAAGAATAATTATGTGTAATAAGATCCTCCTTCAATTACTGTGAGTGCTTGAAGTCCCTTCAACGGTATTAGACCACAGGAAAGAAAGATACATCATTATCTACATTTTTTTTATATATTTTATTTAAAAAAACATATTGTACAATTTTTACAAACATCTGGAAATATACTCTCATAAAGAGTCTACGATTAGTATCTAAAAAACCGATACCTTGAACAGGATAAATAGAAACATTCACCAGCCACAGAAAGTAAGTATATAAGGTGCTGTCCCAGAACAATTGATACTTAAACAGCAAATAAATAACACTAAAAAAAAACCTATCGTATAAGTAAATCCTTCAAAAACAAAAGAAACAAAACTTTATGCTTAAATATACATAAGATAAACCGAAACAAGGTTTAATGGCCCCCAAGAAATCAAGACTTTCGGCATTATACAATTTCATACCCCCTTCCCCAACATGCTACTACCACGCCCGTGCACATCTGTGAGAAACTCTGTACAACAATTGCTTACATTTCCACGTACAAGTGCACATTTCATATCAGTACATTTAACACAGTTCAAGAAACTACCTAGTAATATACATAATATAGCCACTAAACTCCAACCTCCGTACCTACACACTACCTATAACTTTCATACATGTTGACTAGAAATTCACTTAAACCATGATAGACCGTAATATACATCCAATACATATCAGTTATCTCCGTGATATCGTGAGGACACATAACTAAACCCCTTTAAATCTAAACCCAAGACATACATATACATTCCTGCACAACAAAATACACCAAAACATAATGACCAAAAAAGTCATATAGCAATAATCCTGATACATTACAATGCACATTCATCTTAGTCAAATTTCCTATCAAATAAACACAATGTGGGAACATAGAAAACTGGGTACACTACAACGGATTTACCCTTTTGGTCAAAAGGGACACGACATACAGGATGCAGAAATCAATACACCAAAAACACGAAAACATCTTCAAATACATCAGTCGCCACACCACAAGGCAAGCGCACAAAACAACAATATAGGTAAAACACAGGAAAACACAGGAACTAACATTGCTATAATACGGCACCCTAAGAAACATAATGAATTATGATGCAAAACGTAAACCTACTTCAATCAAACCATAAGAATGTGATAACAATTTTCCCAGGTAACTCATGGAACAAACAATATTCATCTATAAAGTGTGGAACGTCAAAAAAAAAAACCTACCTAAGCAAGTGGCACATCGAAATAACTAATTATGAGCACAAGGGCTTGGCAGATGGTGCAGTATAACTCCAGTGAAAAGTATGGAAGCGATGA
Source organism: Cherax destructor (assembly GCA_009830355.1). Taxonomy (NCBI): domain Eukaryota; kingdom Metazoa; phylum Arthropoda; class Malacostraca; order Decapoda; family Parastacidae; genus Cherax; species Cherax destructor. The sequence goes on along the minus strand of WNWK01014319.1, from coordinate 10,437 downwards.
GTGCAACGAGAGAGATCTAAATAAATGTTAATTAAGAACAGGGATCACCAACAAACCACTAGCAGTCTTCAAGAGGGAATACAACATATTCCTCTAAACAGTTCATGATCAATAAGGTTGTGATGCATTCGTCAGGCTGTGGGCGGCAGGCAATAACAACTGGACTGATGATCTATGGGACGAGGCAGTAAGGTCACTGTAGATGTTGCTTATACAATCATACAATCTCACCACAAAGTTGCTTGTAAAATCATTCAATTTTAAGCTTTATGGCTGAATGGTTAATGAGTTAGGCCTGTTACATGAATGATTAGTGTGTTAGGCCTGTTATATGAATGATTACTGTTAGGCCTGTTACATGAATGATTAGTGTGTTAGGTATGTTACATGAATGATTACTGTATTAGGCCTGTTACATGAATGATTAGTTTGTTAGGCCTGTTACATGAATGATTAGTGTGTTAGGCCTGTTACATGAATGATTACTGTATTAGGCCTGTTACATGAATGATTAGTGTGTTAGGCCTGTTACATGAATGATTAGTGTGTTAGGTCTGTTACATGAATGATTAGTGTGTTAGGCCTGTTACATGAATGATTACTGTATTAGGCCTGTTACATGAATGTTTAGTGTGTTAGGCCTGTTACATGAATGATTAATGCGTTAGGTTTGTTACATGAATTGGTCATGGATAAAGTCCCGTAGAGTTTTTTTTGTTTATTAATCAACAGTCGCTTATTGCTACTTATTTTTGGTCAGCGGTGTATATGGCTTCGAGGGTACGAGAGTAGGTGTCACATGGAAGCTTCTGAAGCTGTGGCCTGAGACAGCAGAGTTACTGATGGTTCAAATGACAAAAAAATATCATAGTAGAACTGTTTTTATAAATAATCATTTTATTCTTAGCACTATGCATGAGTGTTACAAAGTCCGGTCCTCTACATGCATAAAACACGGTTCTGATTCAATTCCAGTCTTTTGTTCATTCACTGACAGTTCTTTGTGAATTATATTGGGTTTTGTGAACCATATGGGTTTAAGTTGTTCGAACATTGATGTACCATGGAACCTTAAAGAGCTTCCGGGTGAAACAAGAGGTTACATAAAGTGACGCTGATACAGTTCTCTCACAGAAGTGTTTATCATATAACTATTCTTTTGTAAGCTTTGTGACAGAGTAGCTACAGCTTTCGACCATTATTCTTAATTAATTGAGAGTTGTTTATGGGCTACATGGCTTTGAGATGGATGGATGAGACATTTTGGTTTAAGTAGGTGCTGCTTATCCCACCATATCAGAGTAGTACTGAATGTAAAATAAATCTGCGGTTTTCTCTGTGTCTGAGGAAGTTACAGCGTTGATCCTTCTATATGCATTATTGATGATTCAAGTCCCCGACCATTGCTCTGTATATTCATTGACATTCATCCATTGAAAATTATTTGGAGGGTTACAGACAATTTGTCTTTGAGGAGTTCAAGAATAGATGTACATAAAAGCTTGTGAGGCTGTGGCATGAGGCACTAGGGTCAGCGTGGTGCCACTGTATAATGGTCCTAATGAAAGCGCTATAAGTGAGTGGTTGCAGGGTTGGATCTGCTACATACATGGAAAGGTGGTCATTATAAATTATCTTGCATGAGCTGTATTATTTTGGTGATTATGACGATGGATATAGTGTGAGTTATGGGATGAGACAGTATGGTCAGAGTTATTGCTATATGTATGAACATTAGACAGACTCTCCCCTCCTTTTTACTGTTTATTCTGTGACAATTGTTTAACAAAAAATTACCTTGGGTTTATGAGCTATTTATCTTAGAAGGTTGCACAAACAGATGCATCATGAAAGCTTCTGGGGCAGTGGAAGAAGACAGGGGGGTCACAGAACACTAAGAATTCTCCATAAAAGGCTTCAGTAAAATTACCATAAAGCTTCCCTAAATGGGTCATCGCATAATTTACACCTTCATCAGAAGACTGGTAAACAAGGAAATTGATTCAGTCAATAAAAAAATAATAACGTCATTCATCCTCCCCACTACCCTCCGTCTCCTCCTCCCCGTACCCCTTCTTCTCCTCCCCGTACCGCCATCTTTCCCCCTCCCTCCCAAAAAAACTTACATTTCTCTTGAAAAATGCCCCCCACCATTTTGAGTAATTCGTCATAGAAAAGATATTTCTCTTGTTATAAAATTATATTTATTGTTTAGGGAAAAGACCACATGTATTTCTCTTGTTATTACTGGTTAAAAAGACAAAATACAGGCGCATTTATCCTAGGTGGAGGGCAGCAGCAGCACCCTAGGCCAGGAGGGCAGCAGCAGCACCCCAGGCCTGGAGAGCAGCAGCACTACCCCAGGCCTTGAGGGCAGCAGCAGCACCCCAGGCCTGCATACACTTATTTCACTCTACCAGCACGGTGTTCGCTTGACCAACCCAACAGGGTAACATAAAGGAAATATGCTAATTCACATTGGAATTCCTCTCTCCCCACATTGCTTCACACATTTACACAGCTACTCACACAACGTACACACATAATTCAAAATCTACATTTATTTTATTATTGAACCACTGGCGATGATAAGAAGGTCTAAGTGAAGTTTTAGGTAAAACCTAAGAAATAGCTCACCTTCACTTCACTCTCTCTTCCTGCCCCCTCCCTTGCCTTCTTTGCCCATTTCCCTCCTCATCTCTCTCTCTCTCTCCCTCCACTTCTCACTCTCCTCTACCTCTCCCTGCATCATTCCTCTCCCTTTCCTTTCCCCCCCCCCTCTCCTCCTCCTCCTCCTCTGCCCCATCATCTCCCATCCAGGAAAAATCGTTAAATATTGTTCATGACTTCTTTGCCAAGTTAGATCAATTACTGGCAAGGTTTCATGTTTAGTTCTTATGCAAATATAATAACAGAAATATAAAAAAAAATAATTATGCAGAAAAGCACTTTCATATCTGATTACATAGCCACGTGAGAAGTGGCCATTTAGATGTACCAAATTCACTTAAATTAAATACTTTTTCTTGAATTACTTTGTAGATGATTACTATGTTAAACATCTGGTGTTGTAGACCAGCGGATACTTAGCAACTGCAGTGGTGGTCATTTAACAAACACGAAAGTCAAGAAACACTTGGCCTTCTTCCTGATGGTCAAGACATCATCACCTACTGATTTGTAGAGCGTATATACACCCAAGGTGTATTTCTTCTTTTTTTCTTTTTTTTTATTTCCAATTCTTCTCCATCATACTCTTTTTAATTTTCTCACCCAAAGTTTGTCTTTCTTAGATCAGTCATAGAATAGTGACTCTTACTCTTCACTACAATTAAATGATATTTCTTCTTATTCCCAAAGAACAGAATTAAATAAAAATCATTACCTTCCATACCAAGGCTGTGTATGTTGCAGTCATAGACTAATCACTGAAACGTATCCCTTGTATTCCATAACTACAGGTTATCTTATGGTGCATTCACAAACAGATTTTACTGTAGTAGGGACAAACGGACATTTGCTCCAAAAACATCAAATAATTGTTCATGCTGTTTAGTTTTTACAAACGAATCCAAGTACCTGAGCATGGTCTAACCTTGTTAATATTTCCTGTTACTTATCAATAAATAACTACAATGAACATTCATTTGTAATTCCGAAAATACTGAGAAATTTTGAAAAGATGCAAATGAAGTGTAATAAAAGTGACTTGGGAAAATGAGACAAGCATAATAAAGTGGTATTTGAATTTGCTGAAATTCGAAGACTCAAGATTTAGTTTGTCTTGCAAGAAAGATTCTTCACCTATACATGCAGGAAGAAAATCACCTCCCACGTCATCAGGTGATGCTGCTGCTGTCAAGTCTCCTATTACTGCCACCATCCCTGCTGCTACTCCTGCTGAGAAAGATGAGCAGACGAGCGAGGCGCTCGAGCTCCAGGAAATCAAAGCTGATATTGCTGATGAGAATGAGATGGGGATAGTAGAGCCAGAGCTAAAACTATCTTTCTCTATATTTCCAGGAGCGCCAGAAAACGATCAAAAAAAGTGGTTCTGGAAAGACATGGCGGCCATCTCTCTTCATGTTCATAAGTCGTATTGACACGACCCAGATCGTGCCGTGTCAGTAAGCTGGTTAAAAAGAACCTATATAAGGTTCCTTATAGTGTCTCCTAGCTAAATTACGTATCTGTTTCCACGTGTTTACTAAAATACTTGACATGCACCAAGAAATTTCTTATCAAGTTTTTGGCATTACTAAAGTCTTAATGACCTTTGACCCTTCCTTTATTTTAATAAGGTTAAGAAGATCATTGTTTACTCAAGTAAATTCAATTGTAGCTTTTTGAAAATAACGCATTGACATCGTTTTTATAATTACAAGTAGGAGGAGCATACATCAACTTATAAAGTAGACTCTTATCAATACTACTCAGATCATAAGGTTAAGATACTCTTTTGGAAATATTGATTGCTGCGATAATCCCTCACTGAACACCAGGAATTACTTCTCCTATATGCTTAATAGGCTCTATCATTACTTTAAGTAGATCAAGTATTTTTTATTAGTACGTTCAGCTAAACCAGTACAAGTCTGATGAGGAAATACGATAGTCAACATTTTGATCACACAAACACCACACAATAAATACAACATAGCATTATAGAAATCGCCTTCATTATTAGTAAGAACATATATGGCTGTGTTGACAATAAGGAAATAATTAATTTTAGGCGCTAAACCCACGTAGGTCATTCAGCACAAGGCGGGGAGGAGGCTTTGTGCTTCGTCTGCTAGCCAGGGCTTTCTTAGTCTCAAATCCTCTAACGAAAATATTTGCCAAACTCATTATCGATGCTATCCAACAATAAAGCTTAGCTAACCTTGATAATTCATGTTGTGGAAGTCTCACTCAAATCCAACCCCTCCCAGTCATGTGTTTATCCAACCTGTATTTGATTCTACTCAAGGTTTATGCTTCAGTGATCCTACTAGGCACATTGTTCCACTCATCACTTACTCCATTTCCAAACCAATACTTTCCTACACACTTTCTAAACTCAAACTGGCTATCTAGTTTGAATCTATTATTTAGAATCCCTTCTTGGAACCTTATTTATGTCACCTCATGTACCTGAGCAGCCTGGTGGTCAGGTACTGACTTTAGGTGTCTGTCTAGTGCCTTCTTGAAGACAACAAGGGGTCTATTGGTAACCCCCCTTATGTATGCTGGGAGGCAGTTGAACAGTATTGGGTCCCGGACACTTACTGTGTTGTCTTTCAGTGTACTCGTGGCGCCCCTGCTTTTCATTGGGGACATGTTGCATCTCCTGTCGAGTCTTTTGCTTTCATAGGGAGTGATTTTCGTGTGCAAGTTCGGTACTAATCCCTCTAGGATTTTCCAAGTGTATGTTATTTATCTCTCTTGCCTGCGTTCCAGGGAATACAAATCAAAGGTCTTGAACTGTTCCCAGGAATTTAGGTGCATTATCGTACTTATGTGTGCCGTGAAAGTTATTTGTACACTCTCCAGGTCAGCAATTTCGCCTGCCTTGAAGGGGGCAGTTAGTGTACAGCAATATTCCTGCCTAGAGAGAACAAGCGATTTGAAGAGAATCATCATGGGCTTGGCGTCCCTAGTTTTGAAGGTTCTAATTATCCATCCCATCATTTTCCTAGCATATGCGGTAGATACATTGTTTTGGTCAGAAGGTGATTGGTGGAATTCCGGTATTGTACACAGACGTTGTTCAAGTTATCATTCCTACATGCGTTAATGTGTTCATAGAAACGTGTTATGCGGTTCCGTACTGTTTCACCTACATATATTGTGTCGCAGCCTCTACAAGGAATGGTGTAAATCCCTGCATTGACTGGTTCATGGTGCTTCGATTTTGTCCTGGTTAGATCCTTTATGGAATTGCTGGATGCGATGGCGACTCTAGTGTTAGTTTTTGCGAGTAATTTAGAAACGTTCACTGTAACCTGACTGTTGGGAAGGATTGTAACTTTGATAGGAATGATGTTGGTGAGTGGAGAATTAATGATCTGAAGAGTTCTTTTCTTGCAATCTTTGATGAGAAAGGAAGGAAAATGTTGATAAGTGAAGGTTTGATGTATGTACATTCCTCGTCAAGAAATTCAGGACTACAAATTCGGTAAGCTCTTAGGAAAAATCCGATGATGATGCCTCTTTTGGTCTTAGTATCTTGACTGGAATAGAAGTGTGTGATATCATTTTTATTTGTAGGTTTACGGTAAACTTGAAATCTTAGGTTGTTATCTACTTTGTGAATGAGGACGTCTAGAAAAGGTAGCTTGTCATTGTGCTCTTCTTCGAGTGTAAACTGGATAGCAGGTTCAACTGCGTTGAGCCTTGCCTAAAGATTCCGCACATCAAAACGTTTGGGAGTTATTATGAGGACGTCGTCCACATAACCAAGTGACGCTGGTGGGGATGATGTTGGCGAAGTGTTCAGCTTCCAGGTGCTCCATATACAGTTGGCTAAGACGACGCCGATGGGGGATCCCATTCTCATTCCATAGGATTGTTTGTAGAGCCTGTTATTGAAAGAAAAGCAATTACAATTAATGCAGAGTTCAATCAACTCAACAAAATCTCTGGGAGATTGATTTCTAGACGTCCTCATTCACAAAGTAGATAATAACCATTTAATATTTCAAGTTTATCGTAAACCTACAAACAAAAATGATCTCACACACTTCTATTCCAGTCAAGATACTCAGACCAAAAGAGGCATCATTATCGAAACCAATGAAGTAGTCGTTATTGGGATGCATAAGTCATAATTCAATTAATTTACTGAACAATGTCTCGTCTTATTAATGTTGATATATTCGATAAGAATAATGATACCCTGTAAGTTTAGACTGTTAACCCAAAATTCTAAAATTCATTTTAAACTAATGACGATCATGAAATCCTTGGATTCACAGCAATTACTGAACATTGACATATCTGATAAATTTTAAATTTTCAGATTTCTATGTAATAAATAGATAATGCCTCTTCTGATTGGCTTCAAACTATAAGTGGAAGTGTAAACTAATTTGAAGTATCTCTGAATTAAATTTAATATTTAATAACAATTGATCAATTTCATATTTTGGATGAAATTAGACTTTCTTCAAAATCATAAAAATAAATATTTTTTCTTAGATAATTTTAAAGAATTATTAAGAAGAGTAAAATTGCAAACGCAGATTATAGCAATGTATCATGCTCACTTATTCATAGCGTTTATAGTTTTCACAAGTTCAGTGAACCAGCACATTGAAAGCTAAACTCTTCTGTTATTACGTTAACTTCCTCCAAGATTCTCTATTATAATTTTAGTGAGCGCTTCTATTTGATTATAATAATAATTCAGTTTTTCAGCACTGGTCACCTAGTATTAGGTGAAAATTCATGGACCGCTTGATAAGTGCAGTCGATTTCATTGTCTCGACAAAGCCTATTCCTAATTTCTTTCAAAATGATAAATACAAGGTTTTCTATGATTTGTAGAAAATCTAAAGTTGTATATAACAATGAAAACAAAACAAGAAAATATTGCGTTTTACCGCGTTTCAAAATTTCACAATTTTAAAATAAACATATTTTGCAGGCACTGTATTCGTTAATATAAAATTGAATGGTATTTTGAAGCAGTTGGTCACTTACCCAGGTAATGCATTGGCAACTCGCGCAGTTTGTTGTTTAATCATTAGTGTTATTTATTACGTAATACGATTCGCGATCTGTTAGTTTATTAAACTGGAAAAAACAATATACTGTGTTTCTGCTGTATCAATATTTACCGTGCTCGACCGAGTTTTAAGGTGTTAGGATAAATATGCTAGTGTGTGTTAAACTAGAGATCTAGAGTCTCATCAAAGCAATGTTTTTCACCTAGCTCCTGGGTCTCGTCGGAGGTTGAGCAATAGCTATAGCAGCAATAGATATTCTGTCTCTTATGGAAATACAGGTTCACCTTTTCTACGGCTTAGGGATTTGGACTTTAAACTAGGTTAACTAGTGCGTAGATGCAGGCCAGGCATAGGGGTCTTATTTTCTTCGTTCTTTCATTCTAGGAACAAGCAAAAAAGAAAACAAGTATAATGTTCGTTGTTGTTGTTTTTTTCTTCTTATTCCTCCAATGTTTCTTCGTAATAATTTAAGAACGTTCTTTTGACCAACCTCAGACTGTCAGCATGTGAACAACTAAGAAAAAGTATGATATAAAAACCAACGAAGCAGTATGTGTTAAATAAAAAAGGCTCTTTTAATCGGCATTAGAATGATAAATTAGAAACTGCCGGTGTGACGACTGTATGATCTCTTAATAAACACATACCTGCAAGATCAGAGCCCGCTATCTTCAGATAAAATTATGCCTGTACGAACAATGCTTCTGTGATCTCAAAACAGAAACATGGCTGTTACGTTTCTCCCTTTGAGCTGAAGTCTGGGATACTAATATTAGCTTCGACACGGGCTGAGCACACGCTCTCCCACAGCACCATATTCTGTCTTGTGTCGTCCACTGCTGTCAATCTCTGCCATCACCCGTCGCTGCCACCCACTGCCGCCTGGGTTGCCCAAGCAGCAGGCAAGAAGACAGAACTCCTGACAGAGGAGTGCAGAACTCCAAACAAATGAGTGCAGACCTACTGACAGGAGTGCAAATCTCCTGACAAAGGAGTGCACAACTCCTGACAGAGGAGTGCACAACTCCTGACAGAGGAGTGCACAACTCCTGACAGAGGAGTGCACAACTCCTGACGGAGGAGTACACAATCCTGATAGAGGAGTACAAATTTCCTTACAGAGGCGTGCAGAACTCGTGACAGAGAACAGATCTCCTGACAGAGGAGTACAGAACCGACAGAGGAGTACAGAACCGACAGAGGAGTGCAGAACTCCTGACTAAGTAAGTTTATTCAGGTATACACAAATACAGTTACATAGATTATCATACATAGCAGCATATGTGTAGAGAACCCAGGATAATCCAAAAAAGTCAAAGTGACTTATTTCCATTGGGGTCATTTTAATACCTTATTATTATACTATAAAGGAGATATACTAGGAATAAGGTAAAATAAGTTACTTATATTTACATGTGTGTTAGCTGAAAAAAAAATTAAAAAATCATTCTAGCCCCTTTCTGTCGCTACATTCATTAGGTACCTTTTGGCTCTCTTCTTGAACTGGTTCATGCTATGACTGGCTTTGACATGTGCAGACAGTCTGTTCCAATTCTTTATTGCTGTACAATAAAAGGTGTTTGAAGCCTGGCCACTGAATGTGGTACTACATAGTTGTGTTCTCTCCCCCTAGTACCATGACTGCTTTGGTTCCCAGCCTTGACAAAACTGGCAGCAAGATATTCTGGACACTGTGAGTAATTTTATAAACTAGATTTAACTTCAGTTGTTTTACTCTGTCTTCAACATTCAGCATATCCAATTGTTGTAATTCATCCTGGCCTACATGGTCTCTTGGACCCAGGTCCACGATGAATCTTACCATTTTGTTCTGGGTAATTTGTACTCTATCTTTCAGTTTTTTTGGTCAAGGTAGAGTACCATGAAGAGCAAGCGTAGTCCATATGACACTGTATGTGAGAAATAAATTACCTGCATGAAACTACTATTATATAGATGTCACACCTGTGACAGATATATGACGCACAAAAAATCGCTCGAGGCTTTTGATCGATCGACACCAGCGGACGAAATAAATGCTTGCCTGAAATACTCTACTTTGTGGCGACACCTAAAGATGTTAAAATTAACTACAAATATGCGAGTCCAGCTGCAAAACGATCGATCAGTTGAGATATTCTCACATCAATTGCTGGATTATTATTATTATAATCAAATAGAAGCGCTAAACCACAGGGGTTATACAGCGCTGCAGGTTATTGTAGGATGCAGGGAGAGTGGGTTGTTAGAGGGAGATGGACGATTAGTAGGGTATGGAGTGCAAGATAACGGTGGATAGTGCAGGGGTGGAGGGTAGCAAAAGATCGAGGTAGAAGGGACTGAGGGAGGTGCTAGAGGTATAATCGTCAGAGTTTGTGTAGTAAGTCAGTTTCTGTCAAAAAGTCAATGAGAGAGTCAGGATTAAAGGAGGGTCCATCTGCAAGAAGGGAAGGTAAAGAAAGGGCCGCAGAGCGAAGACGTCGTTGGAGGTAAATTCTGCGTGCTCGTTGATAGAGTGGGCAGTCCAACAGGATATGTCGAACAGACACTGGAACCTGACAATGCCCACAGAGAGGGCAGGAGCCTCTCCATGAGATACCCGTGAGTAAGACGAGTGTGGCCGATGCGAAGACGGGAGAGTGTAGTCTCCCAACCTCGACATTGGTGACAAGAAGAAGGCCAGAAACCTATAACCGGTTTAATAGAATGAAGTTTGTTATTCAGC
>WNWK01014318.1:0-51781 GCA_009830355.1 Cherax destructor | reverse complement strand
CAACAACATACTGGAGTGAGAGATATGGGAGAATCTGTAGAATAAACACCATCACTCACTCCATTACTATCCTGCCAGAGGCATTCAAATTCTACTGTTTAGATGCCCATCTAAACTGCAATATCCCCACCACCAACTTCAGAGTGCAGGCATTGTACTTCCCACCTCTAGGACTGAAGTCCGGAAGTAGAAAAGTGGAGAAGAATCTTTCCTCTGTAAGTCATGCGTGTCATAAGAGGTGTCTAAAATATCAGGAGCAAGGGGCTAGTAACCCTTTCTCCTCTATTAATTACCAAATATAAAAAGAAGAGGGAAAATATCATGTCTAAATGACTATTTAGGGAAGCCATTCAAGAAAAGGCAGATGATGCTTTAACCCTTTGGGGGTCCAAGGGATCTCTGTGAAACTTGTTCTCAGGGTCCACGAATTTAAAAAAAAAAAAAAATTCTTATGAAATGATAGAGAATCTTTTTCCAATCATAACGCCACAAAAATTATGAAATTTGATCAAAAACTAACGGAATTATGCTTTCGCGAAGTTAGTGGTATCCATGACATTTACTCATCTGCGATTTCGCCCACTTTGAGCCATATTTTCGGCAAATTCCAATGTTTCAGACTACTACAATTATAGCTATTTCGTTAGAACTCCATTTCTTCTATCGATTGAGTACAAGAAACCGCCTATTTACCGATTTCAACTACCCAAAATAGTGGTCAGAAAATGGCAATTTGGCCAATTTCACACAAATTTCAAACGATGCCAATTTCAAAATAGGGTCCATAATAAACAAAGCAGACATTCCTGGCACTAAAATAACATCTTCTCTGTTCATTAGTCACCAGGTCCCTCTTACATTACTTTTGCTTTCCATTTTGAATTTTTATTCTCACAAAAATAGAAGATTTACTGTTATGTATACAACTGCATCATTGTAAAAATGGTATAAATAATATCAGTGCACTTGTTCAAGAATATTAGACTCTCCAGTTGATGTGTATTGGACACATGGTGGGATTTGTTTACTCTTGAACATCGGCCAAAATCGAACATTTTCGCTACTTTGCGCTCAGTTTCAAGGTATGTACTTGTCATCGTGCAACCAGTCAAAATTATCTCTATTTCTGTAATATATCATCTATTCTATAAAATGAGACTAAGAAAACGAGAATACAAGCATAAATACTATACAAAAAGAGACTGCAAAGTCGCTGTTTTAAACCAAAAACACGGTCAGAGGTTTTTTTCCTCATTATGCACTGTGTGGTGCAGGATTTTTTTATACTGCGCACACTGACCGGACAGACCCATTCTATCACATCTAGGCCTAACAGCCTGTTTCTGCTTGATTTGAGGGCGCTAGAATTAAGGCGTATAGTACGTCAATAACCACAGTGTGTAAAACGTACTTGTATGACCATAACCCCGAAAGGGTTAAATCCTGACATTAGTAGATCTGCACATAAGTATCTGGATTATAGATGTCAGCTCTGGATTACTTTAGGTTGGTTAGGGTGTTACATTTGGAGTTTGGTATGCGTGAGTATGCATACAATGATTAAGATTTTTCTTCCTAGTAGGGAGATGAGTACAAGTCAGTTCCTACCTTAGGATGTAGGACTTTTTTTCATAGCCTATAATTTAAAATCCTCTGCACTTAACATCTTAGTCATTAAGTTATTCTAACGATTAAGTTTTAATTCACTCAGCAAACAGGTTATGATTCCCATGTCTTCTTGCTATGGTACTTTGAGTTTCCCACCTTCCAGTACACAGCTACCTCCACCTGGTGGTCGTAGATGTGACCTGGTTCTTCAAACCTGGGTATACCCAGTTGTTGCACATGTATCGAATTCCTCAACTTGTCAGTATTATATACCTGAAGATAGAATATTGTATCATCTTTGTTAAAATACTTAGCATGTATATGTACTTAATTATATTTAATCCTCTATCAGAGTCCATTGGCCCAAAATGAGGACAGCCTACACAGTTTTCCAGATGATACCTCTGATGACCTCACAATTCCAGTTAAAGGTCGCAGAGGCAGCAGAAGAGATAAAAAACCTAAGAAATTAGATGCACAGGTAAGGTTATTTTCAGTCTTCATTTTTTTATGTGATGAAGAATGAGTTTCTTTGTTTTTGCCACTCCACTTTGGCATAAAAAAAAAGACTGTGTTATTAATATATATTCTATTTTGCTCTTTTGTGGAGTGAAATTGTCAATAATTTTTTCCTTCCAACAATGGGGTTGCACTCTGTACATGTCATTTTAACTTCTCATACTATACATTGTTTATTCATTCTCACTCCCTTGCTGTATCTACCCAAGTTATTTTTGGCATTATCTTTTGCTCAAATAAATTTATTGTCTATCAGTATCCATTTATCTTGCTACATCATTCATGCCATCATAGCACATTCTCAATTTTATAAGTTACACACTTTCTCACTCCCTTATATTTTTATGATGGTATAAAGATTCGAGGAGTGATTGGTAGAATGATGAAGTAATGGGTGTGATAAAAAAGAAAAAGGTAGCTTATGAGAGGTTTTTACAAAACAGAAGTGTTGTAAGAAGAGCAGAGTACAGTCATCCCTCGGTTTTCGATTTTAATCCGTTTCAGATGGATCGGCTAAAACCAAAATCGGCGAAAACCAAAACTATTTTCCCATAAGAAATAATGGAAATTCAATTAATCCGTTCCAGAAACCCAGAAGTTTGGAAAAAAATTTGGGGGCCTTAAAGATAGATTTACATGCACAAATGAATGAACTGAATGTGGCACTTACCTTTATTGAAGACTGATGTTGCTGGATGGGAGAGAGGGAAGAGACCCTAATTTTTGGAAGGGAATCCTCCATAAGGACTCTAGGTACCAAGTCCTTATCTGGGGTCACTTCCTGCATGCCTGCTACACTCCCTCCCTGCCTGCTACACTCCCTCCCTGCCTGCTACACTCCCTCCCTGCCTGCTACACTCCCTGCATACATGCTACACTCCCTGCATACATGCTACACTCCTGCATACATGTTACACTCCCTGCATACCTGCTACACTCCCTGCATACCTGTTACACTCCTGCATACATGCTACACTCCCTGCATACATGTTACACTCCTGCATACATGTTACACTCCCTGCATACCTGTTACACTCCCTGCATACATGCTACACTCCCTGCATACATGTTACACTCCTGCATACCTGCTACACTCCCTGCATACCTGTTACACTCCCTGCATACATGCTACACTCCCTGCATACCTGTTACACTCCCTGCATACCTGTTACACTCCCTGCATACCTGTTACACTCCCTGCATACCTGTTACACTCCCAGCATACCTGTTACACTCCCTGCATACCTGTTACACTCCCTGCATACCTGTTACACTCCCTGCATACATGCTACACTCCCTGCATACATGCTACACTCCCTGCATACATGCTACACTCCCTGCATACATGCTACACTCCTGCATACCTGCTACACTCCTGCATGCATGCTACACTCCCTGCATGCATGCTACACTCCCTGCATGCCTGCTACACTCTTAAACTCCATCATGTTTCTCACTTTCACTATCATATTTTTCTATTATTTCTTTCTTCATTTCTACAGTGTTCCTCACTTTCTTTACCAAAGAAGTGGCACTAAGAGCTTTCTTTGGGCCCATGGTTGCTTATTTAGTAGTCACACACAATAATCAAGTCCCAAAAACAATGAATTGTTAATAAATGTTTTGTATAAACTCCTGGGGTGATGTTCACTCAAGCATAAACAATGCTAGACTGCGTGACAATGTGCGTGGGAGGTGCGTGGGTGGCGGCCTACGGCCTTTGTGTGTCGCGGCACTGGTGGACAGGTCCCATACGGTCGGCGAAAACTAAAACAATCGGCAAAACTAAGACAAATTTTCCTGAAAAAGTCGGCGAAAACCAAAATCGGCGAAAACTGGGACAAGCAAAAACCAAGGGATGACTGTATATGGAGAGTAAAAAAAACGTGAAGAGAGTGGTGAGGGAGTGCAAAAAGGAGAACAGATGAAAGAGTGGGCGAGGCACTGTCAAGAAATTTTGCTGAAAATAAGGAAAAGTTTGGGAGTGAGATAAACAAGTTAAGAAAGCCTAGGGAATGAATGGAATTGTCAGTTAAAAACAGAGTACGGGAGTTAGTAGATGGGGAGCTGGAGGTATTGGGTAGATGGCGGGAATATTTTGAGGAACTTTTAAATGTCAATGAAGAAAGGGAGGCAGTAATTTCATGCACTGGTCAGTGAGGTATAACATCTTTTAGGAGTGAAGAAGAGCAGGATGTGAGTGTGGTGGAGGTACGTGAGGCATTACACAGAATGAAAGGGGGTAAAGCAGCAGGAACTGACGGGGTCATGACAGAAATGTTAAATGCAGGGGGAAATATTGTGTTGGAGTGGTTGGTATTTTTGTTTAATAAATGTATGAAAGAGGGGTAGGTACCTAAGGATTGGCAGAGAGTGTGTATAGTTCCTTTATATAAAGGGAAGGGTGACAAAAGAGATTGTAAAAATTATAGGGGAATAATTTTACTGAGTGTACCAGGTAAAGTGTACAGTAGGGTTATTATTGAAAGAATAAGAAGTAAGACAGAGAGTAGGATTGCAGATGAGCAAGGAGGTTTTAGAGTGGGTAGGGGATGTGTAGATCAAGTGTTTACATTGAAGCATATATGTGAACAGTATTTAGATAAAGGTAGGAAGTTTACATTGCATTTATGGATTTAGAAGATAGAGTGGATAGGAAAGCAATGTGGCAGATGTTGCAAGTGTATAGAATAGGTAGTAAGTTACTAAATGCTGTAAAGAGTTTTTATGAGGATAGTGAGGCTCAGGTTAGGGTGTGTAAGAGAGAGGGAGATTACTTCTCTTTAAAAGTAGGTCTTAGACAGGGATGTGTGATGTCACCATGGTGACATCACACCATGTTTGTTGTGCTCTGCGCCGAAAGGAGACACGGACACGGAGGAGAAGTAGTAGTGCCGCTGCCGACGATTCCGTCGGAAAATAACCGCCTCTTGTTTGTTGTGGCGTTGTAAAAGAAGTAAATGCTAGGGTGTTCGGGAGAGGAGTGGGATTAAATTATGGGTAATCAAGTAGAAAATGGGAGTTGACACAGTTACTTTTTGCTAATGATATTGTGCTTATGGGAGATTCAAAAGAAAAGTTGCAAAGGTTAGTGGACAAGTTTGGGAGGGTTTGTAAAGGTAAAAAGTTGAAAGTGAACTTAGATAAGAGTAAGATGATGAGGGTATCAAATGATTTAGATAAAGAAAAATTGGATATCACATTGGAGAGAGGGAGTATGGAAGAAGTGAATGTTTTCAAATACTGTATTTGGGAGTTGACTTGTCAGCAGATGGGTTTATGAAGGATGAGGTTAACCATAGAATTGATGAAGGAAAAAACGTGAGTGGTGCATTGAGGTATCTTTGGAGACAAAAAACGTTATCTATCGAGGCAAAGAAGGGAATGTATGAAAATATAGTGGTACCAACACTCTTATATGGGTGTGAAGCTTGGGTTGTAAATGCTGCAGCGAAGAGGCAGATGGAGGCAGTGGAGATGTCCTGTCTAAGAACAATGTGTGGTTTAAATATTATGCAGAGAATTCGGAGTGTGGAAATTAGGAGGTGTGGAGTTACTAAAAGTATTAGTCAGAAGGCTGAAGAGGGGTTGTTGAGGTGGTTTGGTCATTTAGAGAGAATGGATCAAAATAGAATGAGTTGGAGAGCGTATTTATCTGTAGGGGAAGGAAGGAGGGGTAGGGGTCATCCTCGAAAAGGTTGGAGGGAGTGGGTAAAGGAGGTTTTGTGGATGAGGGGCTTGGGCTTCCAGCAAGCATGTGTTGAGCATGTTAGATACAACAGCTGAGAATAGTCCCTCCCAGCTGTCACTATCCCAGACCCCTCTTTTAAAGTGCAGGCATTGTACTTCCCATTTCCAGGACTCAAGTCCAACTAAATCAATTAACTGGTTTCCCTGAATCCCTTCACAAAATGTTACCCTGCTCACACTCCAACAGATTGTCATGTCCCAAAAACCATTCGTCTCCATTCACTCCTATCTAACACGCTCACACATGCTTGCTGGAAGTCCAAGCCCCTTGCCCACAAAACCTCCTTTACCCCCTCCCTCCAACCTTTTCTAGGACGAACCCTACCCCGCCTTCCTTCCCCTACAGATTTATACGCTCTCCAAGTCATTCTACTTTGATCCATTCTCTCTAAATGACCAAACCACCTCAACAACCCCTCTTCAGCCCTCTGACAAATACTTTTAGTAACTGCACACCTTCTTCTAATTTCCACATTCCAAATTTTCTGCATAATATTTACACCACACACTGCCCTTAGACAGGACATCTCCACTGCCTCCAGCCTCCTCCTCGCTGCAGCATTTGCAACCCATGCTTCACACCCATATAAGAGTGTTGGTACCACTATACTTTCGTACATTCCCATCTTTGCCTCCATGGATAATGTTTTTGTCTCCACAGATACCTCAACGCACCACTCACCTTTTTCCTTCATCAATTCTATGGTTAACCTCATCCTTCATAAACCCATCCGCTGACACGTCAACTCCCAAATATCTGAAAACATTTACTTCTTCCATAATCCCTCTTTCCAATGTGATATCCAATTTTTCTTTATTTAAATCGTTTGATACCCTCATCACCTTACTCTTATCTATGTTCACTTTCAACTTTCTACCTTTACACACTCTCCCAAACTCGTCCACTAACCTTTGCAACTTTTCTTTAGAATCTCCCATAAGCACAGTATCATCAGCAAAAGTAACTGTGTTAACTCCCATTTTGCATTTAATTCCCCATAATTTAATCCCACCCCTCTCCCCAACACCCTAGCATTTACTTCTTTTACAACCCCATCTATAAATATATTAAACAACCATGGTGGGATTACACAACCCTGTCTAAGACCTACTTTTACCGGGCAGTAATCTCCCTCTCTTCTACACACCCTAACCTGAGCCTCACTATCCTCATAAAAACTCTTTACAGCCTTCAGTAACTTACTACCTATTCCATACACTTGTAACATTTGCCACATTGCTCCCCTATCCACTCTATCATATGCCTTTTCTAAATCCATAAATGCAATGAAAACTTCTCTACCTTTATCTAAATACTGTTCACATATATGCTTCACTGTAAACACTTGATCTACACATCCACTACTCACTCTAAAGCCTCCTTGCTCATCTGCAATCCTACTCTCTGTCTTACCTCTAATTCTTTCAATAATAACCCTGCCATACACTTTACCTGGTATACTCAGTAAACTTCTTCTTTCTTTCAACACGTCGGCCGTTTCCCACCGAGGCAAGGTGGCCCAAAAGAAAAAACGAAAGTTTCTCCTTTTACATTTAGTAATATATACAGGAGAAGGGGTTACTAGCCTCTTGCTCCCAGCATTTTAGTCACCTCTTACGACACGCATGGCTTACGGATGAAGAATTCTATTCCACTTCCCCATGGAGATAAGAGGAAATAAGAACAAGAACTAGTAAAAAATTAGAAGAAAACCCATGAATGTGTAGTGTGATCTAAGTGTAAGTAGAAGTAGCAAGATGTACCTGAAATCTTGCATGTTTATGAGACAGAAAAAAGACACCAGCAATCCTACCATCATGTAAAACAATTACAGGCTTTCGTTTTACACTTAATTGGCAGGACGGTACTACCTCCCTGGACAGTTGCTGTCTACCAACCTACTACCTAGAAGTCAGTAAACTTATTCCCCTATAATTTTTACACTCTTTTTATCCCCCTTCCCTTTATATAAAGGAACTATATATGCTCTTTCCCAATCCCTAGGTAGCTTCCCCTCTTTCATACATTTATTAAACAAAAATACCAACCACTCAAGCACTATATCTTCCCCTGCTTTTAACATTTCTGTCATGATCCCGTCAGTTCCAGCTGCTTTACCCCCTTTCATTCTACGTAATGCCTCACGCACCTCCCCCACACTCACATCCTGCTCTTCTTCACTCCTAAACGATGTTGTACCTCCTGGCCAGTACATGAAATTACCGCCTCTTTTTTCATCGACATTTAAAAGTTCTTCAAAATATTCCGCCATCTACCCAATACCTCCAGCTCCCCATCTACTAACTCCCTACTCTGTTTTTAACTGACAAATCCATTCGTTCCTAGGCTTTCTTACCTTGTTTATCTCACTCCAAAAATTTTTCTTGTTTTCAGGAAAATTTCTTGACAGAGCCTCTCCCATTCTTTCATCCGCTCTTCTTTTGCACTCTCTCACCACTTTCTTCACCTTTCTTTTACTCTCCATATACTCTGCTCTTCTATTAACACTTCTGTTTTGTAAAAACCTCTCATAAGCTACCTTTTTCTCTTTTATCACACCCATTACTTCTTCATTCCACCACTCACTCCTCTTTCCTCCTGCACCCACCCTCCTATAGCCACAAACTTCTGCCCCACATTCTAATACTGCATTTTTAAAACTATCCCAACTCTCTTCAACCCCCCCACTACTCATACTTGCACTAGCCCACCTTTCTGCCAATAGTTGCTTATATCTCACCCTAACTTCCTCCTCCCTTAGTTTATACACTTTTACCTCTCTCTTACTTGCTGTTGCCATTTTCTTTTTGTCCCATCTACCTTTTACTCTAACTGTAGCTACAACCAAATAATGATCCGATATATCCGTTGCCCCTTTATAAACATGTACATACATCCTGAAGCCTACTCATCAACCTTTTATCCACCAATACATAATCCAACAAACTACTTTCCTTACGTGCTATATCATACCTTGTATATTTATTTATCCTCTTTTTTCATAAAATATTTATTACTTATTACCAAACCTCTTTCTACACATAGCTCAATTAATGGTTCCCATTTACATTTACCCCTGGCACCCCAAATTTACCTACTACTCCCTCCACAACATTTTTACCCACTTTAGCATTAAGATCCCCAACCACAATTACTCTCCCACTTGGTTCAAAACTCCCCACACACTCACTCAACATTTCCCAAAATCTCTCTCTCTCCTCTACATTTCTCTTTTCTCCAGGTGCATAAACACTTACTATAACCCACTTTTCACATCCAACCTTTATTTTACTCCACATAATCCTTGAATTTATACATTTATATTCCCTCTTTACCTGCCAGAACTGATTATTCAACATTAATGCCACTTCTTCTTTAGCTCTAACTCTATTTGAAACCCCTGACCTAATCCCATTTATTTCTCCCCACTGAAACTCTCCTACCCCCTTCAGCTTTGTCTCACTTAAAGCCAGGACATCCAGCTTCTTTTCATTCATGACATCTACAATCATCTTTCTTATCATTCACACAACATCCAAGCACATTCAAACATCCCACTTTGATGGTTTTCTTCTTTTTCTTTTTAGTAAGCTATACAGGAAAAGGGGTTACTAGCCCATTGTTCCCGGCATTTTAGTTGACTTTTACAACACGCATGGCTTACGGAGGAAAGATTCTTATTCCACTTCCCCATGGATATGAAAGGAAAAGCAATAAGAACAAGAACTATTAAGATAAAATCAAAGAAAACTCAGATGAGTGTGTATACATAAACGTGTACATGTTTGCGTAGCGTGACCTAAGTGTAAGTAGAAGTAGCAAGGCGTACCTGAAATCTTGCATGCTTATGAGACAGAAAAAAGACACCAGCAATCCTACCATCATGTAAAACAAATACAGGCTTTCGTTTTACACTCACTTGGCAGGACGGTAGTACCTCCCTGGGTGGTTGCTGACTACCAACCTACTACCTATAGAAATCAACAATATTTTTTTTATTAACACATGGCGATTCCCACCAAGGCAGGGTGGCCCGAAAAAGAAAAACTTTCATCATCATTCACTCCATCACTGTCTTGCCAGAGGGTGCTCTACACTACAGTTATAAAACTGCAACATTAACACCCCTCCTTCAGAGTGCAGACACTGTACTTCCCATCTCCAGGACTCAAGTCCGTCTGCCGGTTTCCTGAATCCTTCATAAATGTTACTTTGCTCACACTCCAACAGCACGTCAAGTATTAAAAACCATTTGTCTCCATTCACTCCTATCAAATACGCTCACACATGCTTGCTGGAAGTCCAAGCCCTCGCACACAAAACCTCCTTTACCCCCTCCCTCCAACCCTTCCTTGGCCGACCCCTACCCCGCCTTCCCTCCACTACAGATTTATACACTCTCGAAGTTATTCTGTCTCGTTCCATTCTCTCTACATGTCCGAACCACCTCAACAACCCCTCCTCAGCTCTCTGGATAATAGTTTTGGTAATCCGCACCTCCTCCTAATTTCCAAACTCCGAATTCTCTGCATTATATTCACACCACACATTGACCTCAGACATGACATCTCCACTGCCTCCAGCCTTCTCCTCGTTGCAACATTCATCACCCATGCTTCACACCAATATAAGAGTATTGGTATAACTATACTCTCATACATTCTCTTCTTTACTTCCATGGACAAAGTTCTTTGTCTCCACAGACTCCGAAGTGCTCCACTCACCCTTTTTCCCTCATCAATTCTATGATTCACCTCATCCTTCATAGACCCATCTGCTGACATGTCCACTCCCAAATATCTGAATACATTCACCTCCTCCATACTCTCTCCCTCCAATCTGATATCCAATCTTTCGTCACCTAATCTTTTTGTTATCCTCATCACCTTACTCTTTCCTATATTCACTTTCAATTTTCTTCTTTTACACACCCTACCAAATTCATCCACCAACCTCTGCAACTTCTCTTCAGAATCTCCCAAAAGCACAGTGTCATCAGCAAAAAGCAACTGTGACAACTCCCACTTTGTATTTAATTCTTTATCTTTTAACCCCACACCTCTGCCAAGACCCTCGCATTCACTTCTCTTACAACCCCATCTATAAATATATTGAACAACAATGGTGACATCACACATCCTTGTCTAAGGCCCACTTTTACTGGGAAATAGTCCCCTTCCCTCCTACACACTCTAACTTGAGCCTCACTATCCTCATAAAAACTCTTCACTGCTTTCAGTAACCTACCTCCTATTCCATACACCTGCAACATCTGCCACATTGCCCCCCTATCCACCCTATCATACGCCTTTTCCAAATCCATAAATGCCACAAAAACCTCTTTACCCTTATCCAAATACTGTTCACCTATATGTTTTACTGTAAACACTTGGTCTACACACCCCCTACCTTTCCTAAAGCCCCCTTGTTCATCTGCTATCCTGCTTTCTGTCTTGCTCTTAATTCTTTCAATAATAACTCTACCATACACTTTACCAGGTACACTCAACAGACTTATCCCCCTATAATTTTTGCACTCTCTTTTGTCCCCTTTGCCTTTATACAAAGGAACAATACACGCTCTCTGCCAATCCCTAAGTACCTTACCCTCTTCCATACATTTATTAAATAGTAGCACTAACCACTCCAAAACTATATCCCCACCTGCTTTTAACATTTCTATCTTTATCCCATCAATCCCAGCTGCGTTACCCCCTTTCATTCTACCCACTGCCTCACAAACTTACCCCACACTCACAACTGGCTCTTCCACACTCCTACAAGATGTTATTCCTCCTTGCCCTATACACGAAATCACAGCTTCCCTGTCTTCATCAACGTTTAACAACTCTTCAAAATATTCCCTCCATCTTCCCGATACCTCTAACTCTCCATTTAATAACTCTCCTCTCCTATTTTTAACTGTCAAATCCATTTGTTCCCTAGGCTTCCTCAACTTATTAATCTCACTCCAAAACTTTTTCTTATTTTCAACAAAATTTGTTGATAACATCTCACCACTCTCTCATTTGCTCTCTTTTTACATTGCTTATACATAATTATTTATAGTAAAAGTATTTAGATTCTGCTTTTGACTTGAAAAAAGTGTGATTTCATACAAAAATGCTTTTTTCTCTCAGATGTAATAACTCATTGTTAGTCATTAAAGGCAGAGTAATGTTTTGTTGTATTGTTCTGTATTTGCAAAAATTGGGTAGGCATAATTTTTTAACAGTGTTGAATTTACAGACTAAAAGCTGTTATCCTGTCTCAGTTCATTTCAAAGTCCAGCTATCTCTAAGGTATATTACCACCTTCTATAATGAAACCCACAGCAGTTGACAAACACTTAGGTACCTATTTTGTGCTAGGTGAACATGAACATTAGGTGTAAGAAAACTTTCACACATGTTTTTTCTGCTTGGGATTCTAAAACAAACTCATATTTTTGGTTGTGAGCTGATCACTGTACCATTAAGATATGTATCACATACATTTTAAAAAGTGTACCTTGATGCCAGTCAGGATCTTTTGATCCTTTTTTCCTTCCTTACATTCTCCCTGATTACCTCTCATTTCCTAATTGCTGTATGATTCCTGTAAGTTTAGCACTTTACTATGAATCTTCTTCTTTCAACAAATCGGCCGCTTCCCACCAAGGCAGGGTGGCCCAAAGAGAAAAACAAAAGTTTCTCTTTTTAACTTTAGTAATGTATACAGGAGAAGGGGTTACTAGCCCCTTGCTCCCGGCATTTTAGTTGCCTCTTACGACACGCATGGCTTACGGAGGAAGAATTCTATTCCACTTCCCCATGGAGATATGAGGAAATAAGAACAAGAACTAGTAAGAAATTAAAAGTGAATATAGGAAAGAGTAAGGTGATGAGGATAACAAAATAATTAGATACAGTGGATCCCCGAGTTACGAGCACTCGGAAATCGTACAATTATGTAAAGTGTAATATTGTAAGTGCTTTTGTAAGTGTATTTTTGGGGGCTGAATGGACTAACTCTTGACATTATTCCTTAAGGGAGAAAAATTGTTCGTAATGGCACTGAGCAGCCTTCTGGAATGAATTATGTTCGTAATCGGGGTCCACTGTAATGGAAGTTGGATATCAGATTGGAGGAGAGAGTATGGAGGGAGTGAATGTGTTCAGATATTTGGGAGTGGATGGTCAGCAGATGGTATATGAAGGATGAGGTGAATCATAGAATACTGAGGAATAAGATGAGTGGTCACTGAGAGCTTGTAGAGACAGAACTTTATCCATGAAAGCAAAGAGGGAATGTAGAAGTATAGTTAAATCCAACACTCTTGTATAAGTGTGAGACAGGTTGTGAATGTTGCAACAAGGAGAAGGCTGGAGGCAGTGGAGATGTCATGTCTAGAAGGCAGATGTGTGGTGTGAATATAATGCAGAGAATCTGTATTTTTGAGATTAGAGGAGGTGTGGGATTAATAATACTATTATCCAGAGAACTGAGGAGGGGTTATTGAGATGATTTGGACATGTAGAGAAATGGAACAAAATAGAATGACTTCAGAGTTGTGAAATCTGTAGTGGAGAAGGCTGGATAGGTTGGAGGGTGGGTAAAGGAGGTTTTGTGTGTGAGGGCTTAGAGTTCCAGCAAGCGTGCGTGCAAAGTGTTAGATAGGAGCGAATGGAGACAAATGGTCTTTAGGACTTGATGTGCTGTTGGAGTGTAGACAAGGTAACATTTATGAATGGTTTCAGGAAACCGGCAGGCCGGACTTGATTCCTGGAGATGGGAAGTACAGTGCGGCACTCTGAAGGAGGGTGATAATGTTGCAGTTTTGTAGCTGTAGTGTAAACATGCCTCTGGCAAACATGATGAAGTGAAGTGATGATCAAGTTTTTCTTTGTCAGGCCACCCTGCCTTGTGGGAAACGCCTATGTGTTACATAAAAATAATCTAGTAGATAGGAAACCAAATGTGTTATATAAGTGCTGTAACGTGATTGTGTCAGTGTGACTAAGTGTAAGTCAAAGTAACAAGACATACCTGAAATTTATGTTTATGAGACTCAAAAAGACACACAATCCTACCTCATGTAAAACAATTACAGGCTTCGTTTTATGCACATTGGCAGGAAGTATTACTTCCTGGCGGTTTCGTCTACCAACCTACTACGTAGAATAAAACATATATTAAACATACGTATATATATCTATATGTTTAATTTAGGTAGTAGGTTGAGACATGCAACCAACCAGGAGGACTTCTTCGGACAATAAGTTTGTAATCTAGCCTGAAAATGTTTTACATGATGGAGGATTGCTGTGTCTTCTGTCTCAACATACCTTATTCAGCATCTATTCTGTGTCTTCATAGGTCAATCATTCAAGTACATGAATATACACACCCATCTGAGTTTCTTCATTTTCTTACTAGTTCTTGTTCCTATTTCTCTTATCTCCATGGGGAAGTGGAACAGAATTCTTCCTCCATAAGCCATGCGTGTTGTACGAGTCGACTAAAATTCCAGGAGCAAGGGGCTAGTAACCCCTTCTGTATACATTACTAAAATTAAAAAGAGGAACTTTTGTTTTTCTCTTTGGGCCACCCCGCCTTGGTGGGAAGTGGCCAGTTTATTGAAAGAAAGAAAGAAATATATATATATGTACTTGCAGGCACTAACAATGAGAAGACATAAGCTGTGGGTTCTAATGGCAAAGAAAGAAGTAGGAAGATGTCAGAAGTCAAAGGCATCCTTTCGGAAGGAGGTACTACAGAACTGCAAAAGGATGGCCACTGGGTGTATGAGAGTATGTCGACAAAAAGCATTACAAGTAAGAGGTTGTCTAGTGTGTGTAGTGTAAGAAATAATTGCATATGTTTTTTTCATTTGTTTTAGAAAGTTTTTAATTATATTTTGAATTTCCTTCCTATTGGTATCATCCTGATGGCTTAAGCATAGATCCAGGGTATCTACATTATGGAAATATTTGTGTTGAGTTCCAACACAGTGCTAGTTGGTTTTCTTGTGAGCAAATAAGTTTTAGGAATTAGATTATTTTTGCTTAGTATATGCATTTAATATGGTAGTAGGTAGTCTTAGTCTTAAAAGTTTTATAAAAATTTACCCAAAACCTAGTTATTTTGCCAATGACTATAATAAATACAGTGGTACCTCGGTATACGTCCGCTTTGGAATAAGTCCAACTTGGTATACGTCCTGTTTGGACGCGAAAATTTTTGCTTGGTATACAACCTTTGTTTGGAATACGACTCGCGTGCTAGAACTTGTATGGGTCAAAATGAGTCACGACACTGCTCGCTCCCCTTGTTTACCCCTCTCTCGAGACAAATCCACGACTGCCCACTAGCGTCAGTATGCCAATTGCTACCATTCAGTGAACAACCGGAGTTTGACTTCATCACTGTAAAGTTTCTACCCGTAACACAACTCCTCTTATTCAGCCCATGGATCATCAGGTCATCAGTAATTTCAAGAAACTACACTAAAGCACTATTCCACAGGTGCTTTGAAGTGACCAGGTCCAAATAGGGAAAAGAGACAGAAAAGAGAAGGGGACTCTCCTTCCAAACAATAACATTTCCTCCTCCCTTTTCAGCACTATCCTAGTAGGCACTCGACTCTTTTCAGCAAAGTAAAGTGAGGTTAAATTTGCATTTATTTCTTCTAATTCTTTTGTATTTATGTATGTATTTTAGTATTAAGCAGTGTTTAAATTACATATTTTAGTATTAAGCAGAGTTCAAATTATTTTATACAACCCCATCAATGTATAATATGCGAATAACAATAGGATTTTTTTTTTCATGGAACAGATTAATTGTTCCTATATTTCTACGGAAAATGTTGGTATACAGTGCCGGTGTTCCTGCTCAAAACAGCCTTATGAAGTGTTTTTTTTTAAATGCATAAGTGTAGTTGGGTGTCTAAAAGGACTAGTCTACTTTACATTATTTCTAGGAATAATCGTTGGTAATGGCACTTGAACACTTCTGTTACGAATACGACACGGGTCACTGTACATCCTGTTTAGTATAAGTCCAAGGTCCTGGAACGGATTAACCCTTTGACTGTCACAACCCCCAATCCTAAAGTGTCTCTCAGTGTCGCAAAATATTTGAAAAAAAAAAAAATTTATGAAATGATAGAGAATCTTTTCTCAATGCTAATGACACTAAAAGTACAAAATGTGATGGAAGACTTACGGAATTATGCTCTCACGAAGTTAGAGATCTTGGCGATATTTATGCATCAGCGATTTTGCCCACTTTGATATATTTTCAGCCAATTCTATTGTTCCAGTCGACGAAACTCATAGCTATTTCTTTAGAACTCCATTTGTTCTATCGAATGAGTACAAGAAACCACCCATTTACTGATTTCAACTACCCAATAAAGTGGTCAGAAATTGGCAATTTCATGCAAATTTCAAAATATGCCAATTTCAAAATAGGGTCCAGAATGAACAATGCAGACATTCCTGGCACTAAAATAACATTTTCTCTGTTCATCAGTCACGTCTCCAGGCCCCTCTTATATTACTCTTGCTTTCTATTTTGAATTTATATTCACACAAAAAATAGAAGATTTACTGTTATGCAGACTACTGCATTATTGTAATAATTGTATAAATAATGTCAACCCATTCATGACTGCGTATTAGAATGGCTAGTTGGACATTTATTGGACAATGATGTCATTTGTTTACTCTAGAACATCGGCAAAAATCGAACATTTCCGCTACTTTGAACTCCATTTCAAGGTCTTTTTCATAGTTAAAAAACCAAAATCATCTCTGTTTCTATAATATGTCTTCCATTCTATCAAATGAGACCAAGAAAACGAGAATACAGCCATAAATACTATACGAAAATGCACCTCAAATTCGGCGTTTTAATCCAAAAACATACCTTTGATATACCTTTGAAGAGTTTCGAGAGTATCTACTCTCTGAGCCCGGCAATGGGCCAGGCTCATCTGGTGCTTGCCTGGTCAACCAGGCTGTTGCTGCTGGAGGCCCGCTGCCCCACATATCCATCACAGCCTGGTTGATCTGGCACCCGATGAAGATACTTGTCCAGTTTCCTCTTGAAGGCTTCTACACTGGTTCCAGCGATGTTTCGGATATCTTCTGGTAAGATGTTGAATAGTCTGGGACCCCGGATGTTAATACAGTGCTCCCGTATTGTCCCCACCGCACCCCTGCTCCTCACTGGGTTTATTTTACACTTTCTCCCATATCTCTCACTCCAGTATGTTGTTATGGCAGTGTGCAGATTTGGGACCAGGCCCTCAAGTGCTTTCCAAGTATATATTATCATGTATCTCTCTCTCCTCCGCTCCAATGAGTACATGTTCAAGACTTGAAGGCGTTCCCAATAATTTAGATGTTTCAATGGCTTAATGTGAGCCGTAAACGATCTCTGAATTTGTTCCAGCTCTGATGTTTCTCCTGACCTGAACGGGGCCGTCAGCACAGAGCAGTATTCTAAGTGAGGGAGCACTAGCGATTTGAAGAGTGTCACCATCGGCATTATTTCCCTTGTTTTGAAAGTTCTCAATACCCACCCCATCATCTTCCTGGCTGTTGTGATCTTTGTCTTGTTATGGTCTTTAAAAGACAGATCAGCAGACATAATTATTCCCAAGTCCTTAACGTGTTCCTTTCGTTCTATGTGGTGACCCTCTTGCATTTTGTATATAGTGTTCCTTTTGAGTTCTTCATTTTTTCCATACATAAGCAGCTGAAACTTATCACCATTGAACGTCATGTTGTTCTCCACTGCCCACTGGAAGACCCTGCTTATGTCCTGTAATTTTTCAGTGTCTTCTACCGTAGTGACTTTCATGCTTATTTTAGTGTCATCTGCATAACATGGTCAGAGTTTTTTTTCTCATTATGCACTGCGTGCTGCAGGATTTTTTTATACTGTTCACACTGACCACACAGACCCATTCTCTCACATGTGGGCCTACCAGCTTTCTCCCACTTGATTTGAAGCCGCTAGAATTTTTGAGTATATATACGTCAAACACATTGGCTCGTAAGACATATATATACGACCGAAACAGTCAAAGCGTTAAGGACGTTTACCAAGGTACCACTGTATATGGTATTACAAAATTGTTGTTCTTTCACATTTTGTATAGGGTGTAAAGTGTATACCTTTGCTAATTAAAGCACATTCAGTATTTTTTTAATCATAGATAAACAAAATTATGTTTTATCACAGATCTATGGAGTTGTTAAATAATTTTAGGTGAAAGAGTAGAGATAATGATGGCAATATCTTGCAATGTGGTCACCAGACTTGCTTCATTGATGGTTGTTTTGCATTTCTCCACAGAGGTGATAATTAAGGGTACTTGTTATGTGTTTAGCAGGCAAAACCCATAAACCAAACACAAGGTTGCCTGTGTTTGGTTTATACTGTTCCATCCAGAATAAACCAAGATGGTTCACCCTGTGAGCTAAAAACTTTGATGAGCTTCTTCCTATCTAATAATTGAATTGCTTTGTCTTGTGTGAAATTATTTTATTTTAATGTGCTTTCTCATTCCTACTATGCAACTTTGTAAAATATCTATCTTGATAAAGACAGCCATGTTTTTTCATACAGTGAACCCTCCTTTTTCGTGATTAATCCGTTCCAGAGAGTCTGACGAAATGTGAAATTAACGAAAACTGAAACCATTTTCCCTATAAGAAATAATGTAAATCCATTTAATCTGTTCCAGACACCCAAAAGTATTAAAAAAAAAAATTTAGAGATTAAATATAGATTTACATACAGAAAAGAATGACAAATAAATATAAAGCACACATAACATTTATAAATGAACATTTAACATACATAACACTTACCTTTATTGAAGATTCTTGTTGGTGTATAGAAGACAGGTTGAGGGGAGAGGGAGGACTGATTATTGTTTGGAAGGGAAATCTTCTTCCATAAAGACTTTAGGTACCAACCCCATGGACTTCCCCAATGCCACAATAGAGTCCACAACAGGCGTAGGGTTGTCAGGTGTGTGGGGAAGTACCCTGGCTGGTTTGTGAGAGGAAGTACCCTGGCTGGTGTGTGGGAAAGTACCCTGGCTGGTGTGGGGAAGTACCCTGGCTGGTGTGTGTGGGGAAGTACCCTGGCTAGTGTGGGGAAGTACCCTGGCTGGTGTGTGTGGGGGAAGTACCCTGGCTGGTGTGTGTGGGGAAGCACCCTGGCTGGTGTGTGTGGGGAAGTACCCTGGCTGGTGTGTGTGGGGAAGTACCCTGGCTGGTGTGTGTGGGGAAGCACCCTAGATGGTGTGTGTGGGGAAGTACCCTGGCTGGTGTGTGTGGGGAAGTATCCTGCCTGGCGTGTGTGGGGGAAGTACTCTGGCTGGTGTGTGGGGAAGTACCCTGGCTGGTTTGTGTGGGAAGTACCCTGGCTGGTGTGTTCTTTCTTGAATTCTATCGTGTTTCTTGCCTTCTTTATCAAAGGGCTGGCACTAGGAGCTTTCTTTGGGCCCATGGTGGCTTATTTAGCAGTCACACAGAATAAACAAGCGCAAAACACAATGGATTATTACTAAATGTTTTGTATCACCTCGCAGGGTTATGTTCACTCGCCGAGAAACAAAGCCACACTGAATCAGAATGCGTGTACCCACCTATTTGTACTCACCTATTTGTGGTTGCAGGGGTCGATTCATAGCTCCTGGCCCCACCTCTTCACTGTTTTCTACTAGGTCCTCTCTCTTCCTGCTCCATGAACTTTATCAAACCTCCTCTTAAAACTATGTATGGTTCCTGACGCCACTACATCACTTTCTAGGCTATTCCACTTCCTGATAACTGTCACTGAAGAAATACTTCCTAACATCTCTTTGACTCATCTGAGTCTTCAACTTCCAACTGTGACCCCTTGTTTGTGTCCCATCTTCAGAACATTGTCTCTTTGTCCACCTTGTCAATTCCTTGCAGTATTTTATATGTCGTTATCATGTCTTTCCCGACCCTCCTGTCCTCCAGTGTCGTCAGGCCGATTTCCCTTAACCTTTCTTCGTAGGACAATCCCCTTTGCTCTGACTCTAGTCTTGTTGCAAACCTTTGCACTTTCTCTAATTTCTTGATATGCTCTGTACGACTGATGGAAATGGAGGCAAGTCACGAAAACAGATCCTATATTTTGACAAAAAAAAGGCGACAATAACTGAAAATCACAAAAACAGAGCCTCACGAAAAGGGAGGGTCCACTGTATTTGTAATTACAATGGACCCTCGGTTTTCGTATGCCCCCGTTTTCGTAGGATTCGGTTTTCGACAACTTTTTCCGTCAAAATTTTGTCCCAGTTTTTGTACATCATCTCAGTTTTCGTAGAGTTGAAAATAGTCCATACCAAACGTGTCCGCCGGGTCACTCAAGCGCCAACACAAAGCATCCCACGCGTTCGTGACTCAGTCTGCCTTTGTTTCTGGTTGAGTGAGTCCATGGGGTTGGATGTGAGTGGCCAGGATGTGGAAGAGTTGGTGGACGACCACAGGGAAGAGCTAACCAATGAAGAGCTGCAAGACCTTCAACTGGAACAGCAACAGACCGCATCTGAGGAAATTGCTTCAGAGGAGAAGGAAGTGATTAAGGACATGTGTGCAAAGTGGAGTGAGTTGCAAAGTTTTGTGGAGAAATATCACCCTAACAAAGCTGTTGCAAGCCATGTCTGCAACATGTTCAATGACAATGCCTTGTCCCATTTTAAGCAAATCTTGAAGAGATGCCAGAAACAGATCTCTCTGGACGGATTTTTTTGTGTGACAGGGATACAGTGACTCTCAAGCTGGTCCTAGTGCCAGTAAAAGACAAAGAAGGGAAGTAACCCCAGATAGGGCCTTGATACCTGAAGTCTTTATGGAAGGGGATTAACCTTCCAAACAATAACCTCTCCTCTCTCTCCCTTCCTCGCCGTCTTCCATACGCCAACAAGAGTCTTCGATAAAGGAATAAACTCAATAAATTTCTCTAATATTAAGTACATAGTCTTTAAGGAATAGAATAAGCTGCCCCTAATGCCATGGCATGTCAGTGGCTCTCCTTGCACTCAATTTACATTGTAACTACCGATACCTATGTAATCTGCAATCTGCAATGAAATAAAACTTTACTTTACTTAAATGTTCATTTTAGTCATTTATATTTATTTTTCATTGTTTTCTGTATGTAAAATTATAGTTATTCTCTATAAAACGTATTTTTTTTTAATATTTTTGGGTGTTTGGAATAGATTAATTGGATTTACATTATTTCTTATGGGAAATATTGCTTCAGTTTTCATATGATTCGGTTTTTGTCAGGCTTTTTTGAACAGATTAATCACGAAAACCAAGGTTCCACTGTACGTACTCAGTCTGCCTTTGTTTCTGGTTGAGTGAGTCCATGGGGTTGGATGTGAGTGGCCAGGATGTGGAAGAGTTGGTGGACGACCACAGGGAAGAGCTAACCAATGAAGAGCTGCAAGACCTTCAACTGGAACAGCAACAGACTGCATCTGAGGAAATTGCTTCAGAGGAGAAGGAAGAGAGAGGGGAGAATGTGTCTTCTTCAGTGATTAAGGACATGTGTGCAAAGTGGAGTGAGTTGCAAAGTTTTGTGGAGAAATATCACCCTAACAAAGCTGTTGCAAGCCATGTCTGCAACATGTTCAATGACAATGCCTTGTCCCATTTTAAGCAAATCTTGAAGAGATGCCAGAAACAGATCTCTCTGGAAAGATTTTTTTTGTGTGACAGGGATACAGTGACTCTCAAGCTGGTCCTAGTGCCAGTAAAAGACAAAGAAGGGAACCCCAGATAGGGCCTTGATACCTGAAGTCTTTATGGAAGGGGATTAACCTTCCAAACAATAACCTCTCCTCCTCTCTCTCCCCTCCTCACCGTCTTCCATACACCAACAAGAGTCTTCGATATAGGAATAAACTCAATAAATTTCTCTAATATTAAGTACATAGTCTTTAAAGAATAGAATAAGCTGCCCCTAATGCCATGGCATGTCAGTGGCTCTCCTTGCACTCAATTTACATTGTAACTACCGATACCTATGTAATCTGCAATCTGCAATGAAATAAAACTTTACTTAAATGTTCATTTATCCATTTCATTAGTCATTTATATTTATTTTTCATTGTTTTCTGTATGTAAAATTATAGTTATTCTCTATAAAATGTATTTTTTTTTTAATATTTATGGGTGTCTGGAATGGATTAATTGGATTTACATTATTTCTTATGGGAAATATTGCTTCAGTTTTCATATGATTCGGTTTTTGTCAGGCTTTTTTGAACAGATTAATCACGAAAACCAAGGTTCCACTGTACGTACTTGTTTTTAGCTGTACAAGAAGAGATAAGCTTGTGGCATTCAAACTTGGGTATTGGATTTATAGTGAAGCGAACAGCTCCCAACTCGAATTATTATGTAAGTGTATTTTTGTAAGTGCTTTTGTAAGTGTATTTTTGGGGGTCTGAAACGGACTAATCTAATTTACATTCATCCTTATGGGAACAAATTCGTTCGGTAAAGGCACTAGAACAGCATTCTGGAACGAATTATGTTCGATTTCTGGGGTCCACCGTATCATAAAATTTTTAGTTTCCACTAGTTGTAGCACTTATTACCTCCTTTTGTTACCTACTCTATTAGTATTGGCATTATGCTGTAAGATTTATAAAGATCAACTCTTTTTACTCTTGATGTTAATTCATTCAGTTTATTCTTCATTTATTCTGGAAACCCTCTTCATAACTTGCAGTTTTTATTCTACAAAGTATAGCTAGAGAAAGTACCCTTATATATATACCATCTGTGTCCATATATCGTTTGTAACGGCTTGAAAAAGCTCCTGGAGAGCGAAACGTTGCCACAATAAAATGTCACATTAGTTGCATTTGTGTCCTTTTACTTAACAAAGTACCCTTCAGTGGTGAAAAGGATGCTCAATTTTACTTCTTCCTGTATAGCATTTCCATAGGTAATTGATGTTAAACAGTTTCCATTCTACTAAAAATAGGTCATTTGAAATAATCTGAGCCCTAGCTTGGTGGTAGATGGTCAGTAAGGTTAAAAAATGTAAGTTAAAATATTATAAATTTGTAAGGTACTATACCATACATTTCTAAGCTGATTTTACGATAATGTTATGATAAATAATTTGTCTCAACAGAGCCAAAAGACAGTGAAAGATAAAGTTTGGATGTTGAAAAGACTAACTAGAACAATGCAAGGAGAGTGGAAAAAGTTTGATCGCATTTTGAAAGAGCAAAATCGCCGGGCTGAACGAGAAGCTGAAGAACAGCGGAAGATGGATAAAGAAATCTTAGAGGTATGTATAAATTTAATCATTTTGACAATTTTGAAACTTTAATGAGTAAATTTTTGCATATTTTCATTTTATAGCTTGCTGCTAAGAAAGAAGGTTATCCAAAAGTGACATCCTGAGGTCCTTGTATAATTACCTTATTTGACTTGGAGTAAGGTGAGCTCTAGCTCTTGGTCCTGCCTCTTAATCTCAATGATCTGGATTGAGTTAAGACTGCCATATCTCTTTTTGAATATCTATCTAGGGAGACTCACGGCCACAGTGGTGGGAGATTCATCTGTAAAAACTTGCACTTGTGGTCACAGTAGGGCCCGTGTTAACCTCCCTGTTTTGTATAAATATACCTAGTTGATGAATCTTATTGTAAGTACAAGCTAGTCTCCATTGGGTGTTAGAGAAGTAGATGGAAGTGTGGAAGCAGTGGGGTTGATAGTGGGCTCTAAGCCCTGATTCAAAAAGTTTTTTTCATCCTTTGAAACCATTTTCATGATTATAAGGAAAAATCTTAAATTGTAGCACAACATTGTTTTATACATTAGTTGTGATAACTTTCATATTTGAAATATTTATTACTCTATTGTATTTTAATAGGTTAAGAGACAGCAGCGTAAGGTCAACTTTCTCATCACATTGCCAGAGCTGTATGCTCACTTCATGAAGAATAAGATGGGATCAGTATCATTGGAAGATGAAGATACCAGCACTATTCTCAAACAGTTAGAAGATGATACTTCCATGCCTCAATCATCAATTGATGATTATGACTGGTAAGGTATTTTTCTGTTTTTTTTTTTTTCAACAAACTGGCCGTATTCCACCAAGGCAAGGAGACCTAAAAAGAAAAACGAAAGTTTTTCTTTTTAAAAAGAAAAACAAAAGTTTTTCTTTTTAAATTCAGTAATTTATACAGGAGAAGGGGTTACTAACCCCTTGCTCCTGGGATTTTAGTCACCTCTTATGTCACACATGGCTTATGGAAGAAGAATTCTTTTCCACTTCCCATTTTATGCTTTATTATTATTGATTTCATATGCTTGTGCACCTGTGTGCCTGCGTGTGTGCATGTATGTATGTATGTATGCATGCATGCATGTCCATGTTAATGTTTAAGGTTTGAACCAGTGAACTCCAACAAGGAAGATACGAGTGCACGTGCCCGGCAATATAGCTCGGCTGTATAGCTGGGTAATGTTATTGTGGACATTTTTTTATTATAACGTGTAAAAGCATTGCACATATTTTTCCCCCAGCAATATATAGATGGGAATGTACACTCACATCTCCTTTGTCAAGAGTTCATTCGTTTAAACTAATTTTTAGCCCAGCTATATAACCAGGTACATACACTGACACTACCATTGTTGGAGTTCATTGGTTTGAACCTAAAGCATTAACATGTAATTTTTTTAATATAGCCAGTCATAGTGAGACAGTGAGGATGGCAGATGGTATCCTTAAGATCATCAGGTGAAACCCACTTTTTGTTGCATATATAGATTTGAAAAAGCATATAATACTGTAGATATGGGAATAGTGTTCCAGATGCTGCAGTTGTATGCTTAGTTAAAGCTATAGAGAGTTCTTATGCAGTGTGGCTCTGGTTTGGAGATGTAGGAGAGAAGGGGACTATTTTTCTGGTAAAAAGTAAGCCTTAGACAGGGATATGTGATGGCACCATAGGTGTGCTAAAAAAAATGTATATGGATGCTAGGGTACTGGGAAGAGGCATGTGATTAATAGATAATGAATCTGATGTGGAGATGTTGCAGAGGTTGGTGGGTGAGTTTGTGAGTGCATTCAAGAGAAGATGAAAAGTGAACATGGAAAAAAGCAAGATGATGAGAGGAATAAGAAGTTTTGCCATTGAAAAATTGGATATCAAATTGTAGGAAGGAAGCGATCAATACTTACTGAGATATGGAGGCGTAAAGTTGGCAGAAAATGAGCCTCGTATGGCAACAGCCGCGCATGCTGCTCACCGGTACACTTATATTTACTCCCATTCGAAGGTTTCTTGTATTTTCCAATATTTTTTTTTCCAAGTAACTTATGTGGCCTGTGAGACCAAAGTAAGGTGCTGTGTACATATATACACTCGTTGTATGCAACGCAATAACTGCACAAACATTATTATCATTATATTGTTTACAGAACTTGTTTACACAAACCAACAATGCAAAAAATTTTTTATTACTATTGTTCTATAATATATATACATATTAATGACTGGAACTTTCCATCGCATCCCTTAGCACTCGAATCTTATGTGTATGTGTCGGCATCCTATTTCACAGGTAAACAAAATCCTATTATACCATTACTCATCACCCTCACTGTTCAATCCGTCAAACACAAAGGGAACCCATGTCTTCTCCCATCCAAAAGAGCCTCTTTCCGTTTCCTTCTCGCTTCATTCCCTTTTTCCTTCATTCCTTTCTTTGCCTTTCAATTCCTTCCTTGCCTGTTCTTACTTATTTCCTTCCTTCCTTCCATTCCTGCTCATCCCTTCACTTATTCCTTAGACTGTCCTTTCTCCTTTCTTACACTTCATTCCTTCCTTTCTTGCTTCCCTTCCTTTCTTACCTCTTTCTAGTTTCCTTTCTTCCTTCATTCCCTTCCTTTCCCTTCCTTTCTTCTTTTTCCT
The DNA here is from genome assembly GCA_009830355.1 of Cherax destructor. NCBI lineage: Eukaryota > Metazoa > Arthropoda > Malacostraca > Decapoda > Parastacidae > Cherax > Cherax destructor. The sequence continues at coordinate 25,907 of WNWK01014318.1, read as the reverse complement.
TCCTTCCTTCCTCTCATCTCTTCCCTTCCCTTTCCTTTCCTTCCTTCCTTCCTCTCATCTCTTCCTTCCTCCTTCCTTTCTTCCTTCTTCCTTCCTTTTCTTCCTTCTTTCTCTTCTCTTCCTTCCTTCCTCTCATCTCTTCCCTTTCCTTCCTTCCTTCCTTCCTTTCATCTCTTCTTTCCTTCCTTCCTTCCTCTCATCTCTTCTTTCCTTCCTTCCTTCCTTCCTTCCTCTCATCTCTTCTTTCCTTCCTCTCATCTCTTCCTTCCTCTCATCTCTTCTTTCTTCCTTCCTTCCTTCCTTCTGGTATCCTGGGCATTGCTTTCGGTCACAAAGTCCTCAAAACCATGAAATTCATCTTCAGAGACACTTCCATCTGTGTTAGAGCTATCACTGGGGAAGAGTCCCAGATTCACTGGGGAGTCAGGTATTTCTTACCACTAGGCATGCTGAACATGGACTACTGAAATGGCTTTCCCACAATGCACCACTGGCTGCCCGATTTTTTTTATACTGCGCACACTGACCACACGGACCCATTCTCTCATATGTGGGCCTACCAGCTTTCTCTCACTTGATTTGAGGCCGCTAGAATTTAGGCATATAGATACGTCTGAAACAGTGGCTCGTAAGACGTATATATACGACCGAAACAGTCAGAGGGTTAAAGAGAAGTGTTTATCTATTGAGTAAAAAAGGGGGATTTACCATAGTGTTTACATTGATGCATATAAGTGAACAATATTTAGATAAAGGTAGGGAAGCTTGCATTTCTTTTATGGATTTAGAAAAGGCATATGATGATGTGGATAGGGGAGCAATGTGGCAGATGTTGCAGGTGTGTGGAATAGGTAGTAAGTTGCTAAATGCTGTAAAGAGCTTTTATGAGGATAGTGAGGCTCAGGTTAGGGTGTGTAGGAGAGAGGGAGATTACTTTCCAGTAAAAGTAGGCTAAATGTCACCATGGTTGTTCAACATATTTATAGATGGGGTTGTAAAAGAAGCAAATGCTAGGGTGTTGGAGAGAGGGGTACCTGGAGAGGGTTTCGCGGGTCAATGCCCCCGCGGCCTGGTCTGACACCAGGCCTCGTGGTGGATCAGGGTCTGATCAACCAGGCTGTTACTGCTGGCTGCACGTTAACCGACATACAAACCACAGCCCGGTTGATCATTTACTGACTTAGGTGCCTGTCCAGCGCCTTCTTGAAGACAGACAGATGGGTCTATTGGTAATCCCCCTTATGTATGCTGGGAGGCAGTTGAACAGTTTTGAGCCCCTGACACTTATTGTGTTGTCTCTTAGTGTACTCATGGGTCCCTCTGCTTCTCATTGAGGGAATGTTGCATCTCCTGCCAAGTCTTTTGCTTTTGTAGAGAGTGATTTTTGTGTGCAAGTTTGGTACTAATCCCTCTAGGATTTTTCAAGTGTATATTATCAAGTATTTTTCTCACCTGCATTCCAGGGAATACAAATAAAGGGATTTTAACCATTCCCAGTAATTTAGGTGCTTTATTGTACTTATGCATACCATGAAAGTTCTCTGTACATTCTCCAAGTCAGCAATTTTGCCTGCCTTGAAGGGGGCAGTTAGTCTATAGCAATATTTCAGCCTAGAGAGAACAAGCGATTTGAAGAGAATCATCATGGGCTTTGCATCCCTAGTTTTGAAGGTTCTCATTATCCATCATATCATTTTTCTAGCAGATTAGGTAGATACATTGTTGTGGTCTTTGAAGGTGAGATCCTCTGACATTATCACTCCCAGATCTTTCACATTAGTTTTTCACTTTGTTGTGTGGTTAGAATTTGTTTTATACTCTGATAAAGTTTTAATTTCTTCAAGTTTTCCATATCTGAGTAGTTGAAATTTCTCTTCATTGAACTTCATACTGTTTTCTGGGGCCCATTTAAAGATTTGGTTGATGTCTGCTTGGATTCTTGCAGTGTCTTTGATGGAGGACACTGTCATGGCAATTCGAGTGTCATCCACAAAGGAAGACAGGAGCTATGACTTACATCTCTGTCTATGTCAGATATAAGGATGAGGAACAGGATGGGAGTGAGTACTGTGTCTTGTGGAACAGAGCTTGTCACTGTAGCCGCCTCATACTTTACTCTGTTTACTATGACATTTTGTGTTCTATTTGTTAGGAAGTTATGGAACCAACTACCAACTTTTCCTGTTATTCCTTTGTCACACATTTTGTGCACTATTACACCATGGTCGCACCTGTCGAAGGCTTTCGCAGTCTTTGTATACTTCACCTGCATTTTGTTTATCCTCTAAAGCATCCAGGACCTTGTCAGGGAGGTCCAGTAACTGGGACAGACAGGAGCTACCTTCTCTAAACCCATGTTACCCTGGGTTGTGTAACTGACGGGTATCTAGGTGGATGGTGATCTTACTTCTTAGAACCCTTTCAAAGATTTTTATGATATGGGAGGTTAGCTCTATTGGTCTGTAGTTCTTTGCAATTGCTTTACTGCCACCTTTGTGGAGTGGGGCTATGTATGTTGTTTTTAGTGACTGTGGGATGACTCCTGTGTTCATGCTCCCTCTCCATAGAATGCTGAAGGCATGTGACATGGGTTTCTTGCAGTTCTTGATGAACACGGAGTTCCATGAATCCGGGCCTGGGGGAGAGTGCATGGGCATGTCATTAATTGCCTTTTCGAAGTCTTGTGGTATTAGGATAATATCAGGGATTTTTAAAGTGACCAAATTTTGAGTCTTAGTCATAAAAAATTCATTTAGATTGTCGACCCTGAGTCTGGTTAATGGCTCACTGAACACCAAGTCATATTGGGACTTTAGTATCTCACTCATTTCTTTGCTGTCATCTGTGTAGGTCCCATCTTGTCTAAGCAGGGGTCCAATACTGGATGTTGTTTTTGCCTTAGGTTTGGCATAAGAGAAGAAGTATTTTGGGTTTCTTTCAATTTCATTGATGGCTTTAAGTTCTTCCTGAAATTCTTGTCTCCTGTAAGATTCCTTAAGCTTAAGTTCGATATTTGCTATTTCTCTGACCAGAGGTCCAGTGTATTTTCTAGTCTTGTAGGCTCTATTATTTGCTGGTTTAAGGTGAATTTGGTGCAGAGATTTAATAGCTCTTTGTGTGTGAATTTTCATTTGAACTGCCTCCTGGAGTGATTTCTGCTAAAACATTATTTGCTACACTCCTCCATTTTAGGTGTCTCAAGTTGAAATCCCCCAGTAGCAAGATGTTTGGGGCAGGAGTTGGGAGATTTTCCAGACAGTGGTCAGTCTTCAAAAGCTGTTCTTGGAATGCTGGGAAGTTGCATCTGGAGGCTTATACAACCACAATGACAAGGTTTTGTTTTTTGATCTTTACTGCCAGAACTTCAACCACATCATTTGAGGTGTTTAGTAATTCTGAGCAAATGAATGACTCTGTGACGTACAAGCTGATTACCCCCTTGTTGCCTGTTTAGTCTGTCGCATCTGAATAGGTTATAACCATATTTCGTTGTCAAAATGATCCTTTATGTGGGTCTCTGTGAAAGCCACAAACATTACATTTGACTCCATGAGCAGTCCCTTGATGTAAGGTACAGTGGACCCCCGGCTAACGAACACCCCGGAAATCGTACAATTATGTAAGTATAATATTGTAAGTGCTTCTGGAAGTGTATTTTTGGGAGTCTGAAATAAACTAACCTACGTGACATTATTTCTTAAGGAAGTAAATTCGTTCGGTAATGGCACTTGAGCAGGCTTCTGGAATGAAATTTTTTCGTTAGCCAGGGGTCCACTGTATTTTGTTGTTTGTTCGTGGCTTTAGACCCTGTATGTTTGCAAAGATAAATGTCGTTATATTGATGGAATTTAGGGGGTTTTGTTTGCTGGCATTAATATCTGTTGTTCTGGAGTGGAGGCCAATGACTTCCCCTCCACTCCAGAAGTGTTTTCAGTTGGTGTAGGATTTCTGTCATTTCTTGCCAGTTTTTTTCCTTCTTGTCACTTAAAAACCTCCTCTGGAGAGGTTTTGTCTTCCCTCTTTTGTTTCCCATGGTCTAGGTGATCTGTATCTTCTTGTCCCCTGTAGATGGTGTGCCTGACAGTGTATATTGTAGCATTGTCTTTCATGGACTGACGAGTGACACATTTTGGGGTGAAATAAGTTACAAGAGGAAGAGTTGCACCCTCCTGTTATCATGTGGGTGCGGCATTTTTTGGGATGGTCAAAGGTGCATGTCCCACCTGTTATTCCAGATATACAATGCCTGCAGATACCCAAGGCATAGAATTTGCATAGACTGGATTTTTGTTTGCCAGGATTTTTTGTGGCTGTGTTCCCTACTGGTGCATTTTTTTCTGTTTCCCCACTGCCTACAGCCCCTGTATGGACATCAGTGGGATTAAATTATGGAAAATCAAATACAAAATGGGAGTTGACAGTTACTTTTTGCTGAAATTCTAAAGAGAAGTTGCAAAGGTTAGTGGACGAGTTTGGGAGGGTGTGTAAAGGAAGTTGAAAGTGAACATAGATAAGAGTAAGGTGATGAGGATATCGAATAAGTTAGGTAAAGAAAAATTGGATATCACATTGGAGGGAGGGAGTATGAAAAAAGTGAATGTGTTCAGATATTTGGGAGTAGATTTATCAGTGGATGGGTTTATGAAAGATGAGGTTAACCATTGAATTGATGAAGGAAAAATAAGGTGAGTGGTGTTATGAGGTATCCGTGGAGACAAAAAATGTTATCCATGGAAGCAAAGAAGGGAATGTACGAGAGAATAGTGGTACAGTGGACCCTCGCTATTCGAATTTAATCCGTTCCAGGAGCTTGTTCTTAACGTGAAATGTTCGAAAGGCGATTTAATTTTTCCCATAAGAAATAATGGAAATACAATTAATCCGTTCCAGGAACCCAAAAATATTAAAAAATAATATATTTTAATAAAATTAAGCTTCTACATAGACAAAAACATTAAATACTACAATGCTGTACTACTAAAAGTATTAGTAAATAAATGCAAGTCTTTTTACTTACCATTATTGAAGATTGTTGATGGCATATGGAAGAGAGGGAGGAGGAGTGAGGGAGGGAGGGTTAGTGTTTGGAAGGGAATCCCTCCAGAAGGACTTCAGGTATCAAAGTCCTATCTGGGGTTACTTCTTTTCTTTGTCTTTTAATCCCACTAGGACCAGCTTGGGAGTCACTGGACACTTTAACAAAATAACTGTCCACAGTCCTCTGTTTCTGGCGCCTTTTCAACATGTTCCTGAAGAAGGACATTGTTTGGTCACTGAACATGCTGCTGTTATGGCTTGTTTGAGCTTGTTCAGGGTGGTATTTTTCAACAAAAGTTTGCAATCTATTCCACATTGTACACATCTCCTTAATCTCTGAAGAAGGCACCTTCTTCAGCCCCTCTTCCTTCTCCTCCTCCCATGAATCAATAGCCTCAAATCTGGTCTGATTTTTTTTATTAACACATTGGCCGATTCCCACCAAGGCAGGGTGGCCCGAAAAGAAAAACTTTCATCATCATTCACTCCATCACTGTCTTGCCAGAAGGGTGCTTTACACTACAGTTATAAAACTGCAACATTAACACCCCTCCTTCAGAGTGCCGGCACTGTACTTCCCATCTCCAGAACTCAAGTCCGCCTGCCGGTTTCCCTGAATCCCTTCATAAATGTTACTTTGCTCACACCCAACAGCACGTCAAGTATTAAAACCATATGCCTCCATTCACTCTATCAAATACGCTCACACATGCTTGCTGGAAGTCCAAGCCCTCGCACCAAAACTTCCTTTACCCTCCCCTCCAACCTTTCATAGGCCGACCCTACCCCGCCTTTCCTCCACTACAGATTTATACACTCTCGAAGTCACTCTGTCTCGTTCCATTCTCTCTACATGTCCAAACCACCTCAACAACCCTCCCTCAGCTCTCTGGACAATCGTTTTGGTAATCCGCACCTCCTCCTAATTTCCAAACTCTGAATTCTCTGCATTATATTCACACCACACATTGACCTCAGACATGACATCTCCACTGCCTCCAGCCTTCTCCTCGTTGCAACATTCATCACCCATGCTTCACACCCATATAAGAGCGTTGGTATAACTATACTCTCATACATTCCCTCTTTACTTCCATGGACAAGGTTCTTTGTCTCCACAGACTCGAGTGCTCCACTCACCCTTTTCCCCTCATCAATTCTATGATTCACCTCATCCTTCATAGACCCATCCGCCGACATGTCCACTCCCAAATATCTGAATACATTCACCTCCTCCATACTCTCTCCCTCCAATCTGATATCCAATCTTTTGTCACCTATTCTTTTTGTTATCCTCATCACCTTACTCTTTCCTATATTCACTTTCAATTTTCTTCTTTTACACACCCTACCAAATTCATCCACCAACCTCTGCAACTTCTCTTCAGAATCTCCCAAAGCACAGTGTCATCAGCAAAAAGCAACTGTGACAACTCCACTTGTATTTGCTTCTTTATCTTTTAGCCCAACACCTCTTGCCAAGACCCTCGCATTCACTTCTCTTACAACCCCATCTATAAATATATTGAACAACCACGGTGACATCACACATCCTTGTCTAAGGCCCACTTTTACTGGGAAATAGTCCCCTTCCCTCCTACACACTCTAACCTGAGCCTCACTATCCTCATAAAAACTCTTCACTGCTTTCAGTAACCTTCCTCCTATTCCATACACCTGCAACATCTGCCACATTGCCCCCTATCTACCCTATCATACGCCTTTTCCAAATCCATAAATGCCACAAAACATCTTTACCCTTATCCAAATACTGTTCACCTATATGTTTCACTGTAAACACTTGGTCTACACACCCCCTACCTTTCCTAAAGCCCCTTGTTCATCTGCTATCCTGCTTTCTGTTTTACTCTTAATTCTTTCAATAATAACTCTACCATACACTTTACCAGGTACACTCAACAGACTTATTCCCCTATAATTTTTGCACTCTTTTGTCCCCTTTGCCTTTATACAAAGGAACAATACACGCTCTCTGCCAATCCCTAGGTACCTTACCCTCTTCCATACATTTATTAAATAATAGCACCAACCACTCCAAAATTATATCCCCACCTGCTTTTAACATTTCTATCTTTATCCCATCAATCCCAGCTGCCTTACCCCTTTCATTCTACCCACTGCCTCACGAACTTCCCCTACACCCACAACTGGCTCTTCCACACTCCTACAAGATGTTATTCCTCCTTGCCCTACACACGAAATACAGCTTCCCTGTCTTCATCAACATTTAACAAATCCTCAAAATATTCTCTCCATCTTCCCGATACCTCTAACTCTCCATTTAATAACTCTCCTCTCCTATTTTTAACTGTCAAATCCATTTGTTCTCTAGGCTTCCTCAACTTATTAATCTCATTCCAAAACTTTTTCTTATTTTCAACAAAATTTGCTGATAACATCTCACCCACTCTCTCATCTGCTCTCTTTTACATTGCTTCACCACTCTTTTAACCTCTTTTTCTCTCCATATACTCTTCCCTCCTTGCATCACTTCTACTTTGTAAAAACCTCTCATATGCTAACTTTTTCTCCCTTACTACTCTTTTACATCATCATTCCACCAATCGCTCCTCTTCCCTCCGCACCCACTCGCCTGTAACCACAAACTTCTGCTGAACACTCTAACACTACATTTTTAAATCTACCCCATACATTTTCGACCCCATTGCCTACACTCTCACTAGCCCATCTATCCTCCAATAGTTGTTTATATCTTACCCTAACTGCCTCCTCTTTTTGTTTATAAACCTTCACCTCTCTTTTACTTACTGATTCTATTTTCCTTGTATCCCATCTACCTTTTACTCCCACTGTAGCTATAACTAAAAGTGATCTGATATATCTGTAGCCCCTCTATAAACATGTACATCCTGAAGTCTACTCAACAGTCTTTTATCTACCAATACATAGTCCAACAAACTACTGTCATTACGCCCTACATCATATCTTGTATACTTATTTATCCTCTTTTTCTTAAAATATGTATTACCTATAACTAAACCCCTTTCTATACAAAGTTCAATCAAAGGGCTCCCATTATCATTTACACCTGGCACCCCAAACTTACCTACTACACCCTCTCTGCATGTTTCTCCCACTTTAGCATTTAGGTCCCCTACCACAATTACTCTCTCATTTGGTTCAAAAGTTCCTATACATTCGCTTAACATCTCCCAAAATCTCTCTCTCTCCTCTACACTCCTCTCTTCTCCAGCTGTTGCAGCTCTTTTCAGCTGTTGCAGCTCTTGAGTTGTTAGCTCTACCCTGTGGCCCTGCACTAACTCTTCCACATCCTCGCCACTCACCTCCAACCCCATGGACTTGCCCAATTCCACAATAGAGTCCACAACAGGCACAGGGTCGGCAGGGTCAGGGTCAGCCTCAAACCCTTCAAAATCCCTCTGTTGGACACAACCTGGCCACAATGGTCTCCAAGCAGAGTTTAAAGTCCTTGAAGTCACTCCCTCCCAAGCCTTGCCTATAAGTCCTATGCAGCTGTAGATATTGAAGTGATTCTTCCAGAACTCTCTAAGGGCCAATTCACTGTCCAAGGTCATTTCAAAGCACTTTTCAAACACTGCTTTTGTGTAGAGTTTTTTGAAGTTACAGATGACCTGCTGGTCCATGGGCTGGAGGAGAGAGTGGTGTTAGGAGGCAAGAACTTCAGTTTTATAAATTTGAAGTCTTTACACAGTAGGTCTTCCATGTTTTGAGGATGTGAAGGAGCATTGTCCAGTAACAGGAGGCACTTTTGTCCAAACCCTTTTCCTGTAGGTATTTTCTCACACTGGGGCCAAACACTTCATGAATCCAATCACTGAAAAGGTGCTTTGTGACCCATGCATTCTGACTAGCTCTCCACAAGACACACATCTACTTTTGCGACATTGTGTCTCTTGAACACTCTGGGATTTTCTGAGTGATACACTAGTAAAGGCTTCAATTTAAAATCCCCACTAGCATTACTACACATCATGAGAGTTAGCCTGTCTTTCATAGGCTTGTGTCCTGGCAGTGCTTTTTCCTCCTGAGTAATGTAGGTCCTGTTAGGCATTTTCTTCCAAAACAGGCCTGTTTTGTCACAATTGAACACCTGTTCAGGTTTCAATTTTCAGTCTTTATGTAGTCCTGAAACTCTTTTATGAATTTTCAGCTGCATGTTTGTCTGAACTGGTAGCCTCACCATGCCTTACCACATTATGTATGCCACTACGATTTTAAATCTCTCAAACCAGCCTTTGCTGGCTTTAAATTCACTACCATTACAATCAGCACTGGTTGCAGGCATTTTCTTTACAAGATCGGCATGCAAGTTCCTTGCCTTTTCACAAATAATTGACTCCGACACACTATCACCTGCTAACTCTTTATCCTTGATCCACACCAGCAACAACTTCTCAATCTCTTCGATTATTTGTGGTCTATTTTTGGCTCGCACAGTAACACCTTTTGCAACATCAGCTTGCTTAATTTCTTCCTTCTTAAGCAGGAAAGAAGCGATAATTGACCTGTTTTGCCATATATCCTGGCAAGATCACACAATCGCACACCACTCTCGTATTTTTGTATTATTTCCTTCTTCATTTCTACGGTGTTTCTCACTTTCATCAGCCCAGGGTTACCACTAGGAACTTTCTTGGGACCCATGGTAGCTTATTTCACAGTCGCACTTAATGAACAAACTCCAAAAAATTATAATTAAGTGTGAAATGTCTGGAGAAGCATGCAGGGTATTGTTCTCTCGAGTGTAAACAACGCGGGACTGGCTCTCCACGCCTGCGCGGTGAGGCACCCAAGCGCCTGGGCGGACAGGTCACGAACACATTCGTTTGACTCCCGATAATTTGTTCGCATGACGATATCGATTTTCTTGTACTAATGACGATTTGTTCGACTGCCGAGCCGTTCGAATAGCGGGGTCCACTGTACCAACACTCTTATATGAGTGTGAAGCATGGGTTGTAAATGCTGCAGTAAGAAGGAGGCTGGAGGCAGTGGAGATGTCGTATCTAAGGGCAATGTGTGGTGTAAATATTATGCACAGAATTCGTAGTGTGGAAATTATGAGGTGTGGAGTTACTAAAAGTATTATTCAGAGGGTTGAAGAGAAGTGACATCTAAACTGTCATATCTGGGCGCCTCTGCAGAGACAGTGATTATGGGTGAGAGATGGTGAATGTGTTGAATGATAGTGAAAGTGTTTCTGTTTTGGGTCACCCTGCCTCGGTGGGAGACGGCCGACGTGTTGAAAAAAAAATTGTACCAACCCTTTTTATAAGAGTATGAGGCATGGACTTTAAATGTTGCAGCAAAGAGGAGGCTGGAGGCGGTGTAGATGCCGTGTTAGAGAGTAATGTGTGGTGTGAACATTATACAAAGGATTCAGAGCATACACATTTTAAGATGATGTGGGTTATAAATGGTATCATTCAGAGGGTGGAGAAAGGGCTGTTGAGGTGATTTGGGCATTTAGAGAATGGAACAAAATATGATGCCAAAGAGGGTGTATAAATTAGGAGAGAGGGAGAGAGAAGGAGGGGTAAGGTTTATCACAGGAAGAGTTGGAGGGAGGCTTTAAGTGGTAGGGGTATCCAGTAGGGATGTTGGAGCATTTTGAATTGAATTGAAGTGAGTGGAGACATTGTTATAGGAAATTGACATAATGTTGGAGTCTGAACATTATAACATTCATTAAGGGATTCAGGGAAAAAAGATAAGTAGGCCTTGAATCCTGGAGGTGGGTAGTAATGCATAAGGCTTGCACTGTGAAAGAGGGTTGAGGATGTTACAGTTCAAAAGGTTATTTGAATTGTGATGTCTGGATACTAATGGCAAGACAACTATTGAATGAACAGTACTGAATACAGTAGGGCCCCACTTTACAGTGTTTCGCCTTACGGCATTCCGCTAATACGGCGATTTCAAATTATGACCAAAACTCTATACAGCGAGCGGTCTTTCTAATATGGCGCGCACCACCCGGTTTGTTTACATTCTCCGTGAGCACATCTCTCTATTATGTCTGGAAACTTTCCAAAATTTCAGGTGTTTTAAAGTTACAGTGGACCCCCGCCATTCGAACACTCCAAAACTCACCCTTTTATGTAAGTGTATTTTTTTAAATGCTTTTATAAGTGTATTTTTGGGGGTCTGACATGGACTACTCTAATTTACATCATTCCTTATGGGAATAAATTCGTTTGGTAACAGCACTTGAACAGCATTCTGGAATGAGGGTGAGTTTTGGAGTGTTGAATGGCGGGGGTCCACTGTATTGCATATTTTATATGTACAGTGGACCCCGACTTTCGAACATTCTTCATTCAGAATGCTGTTCAAGTGCTGTTACCAAACGAATTTATTCCCATAAGGAATGATGTAAATTAGATTAGTCCGTTTCAGACCCTCAAAAATACACTTATAAAAGCACTTACAATAATAAACTTACATAAAAGGGCGAGGTTGTAGTGTTCGAATAGCGAGGGTCCACTGTACAGTCATCCCTTGGTTTTCGCTTGTCCCAGTTTTCGCCGATTTTGGTTTTCGCTGACTTTTTTCAGGGAAAATTTGTCTTAGTTTTCGCCGATTGTTTTAGTTTTCGCCGACCGTATGGGACCTGTCCACCAGTGCCGCGCACATACAAAGGCCATAGGCCCGCCACCCACGCACATTGTCACGCAGTCTAGCATTGTTTACGCTTGAGTGAACATCACACCAGGAGTTTATACAAAACATTTATTAACAATTCATTGTTTTTGGGCCTTGATTATTGTGTGTGACTACTAAATAAGCTACCATGGGCCCAAAGAAAGCTCCTAGTGCCACTTCTTTGGTAAAGAAAGTGAGGAACACTGTAGAAATGAAGAAATAATAGAAAAATATGATAGTGAAAGTGAGAAACACGATGGAGTTTAAGAGTGTTGCAGGCATGCAGGGAGTGTAGCATGCATGCAGGGAGTGTAGCATGCATGCAGGGAGTGTAGCAGGAATGCAGGGAGTGTAGCAGGCATGCAGGGAGTGTAGCATGCATGTAGGGAGTGTAGCAGGTATGCAGGGAGTGTAGCATGTATGCAGGGAGTGTAACAGGTATGCAGGGAGTGTAGCATGTATGCAGGGAGTGTAACAGGTATGCAGGGAGTGTAGCATGTATGCAGGGAGTGTAACAGGTATGCAGGGAGTGTAGCATGTATGCAGGGAGTGTAACAGGTATGCAGGGAGTGTAGCATGTATGCAGGGAGTGTAACAGGTATGCAGGGAGTGTAGCAGGTATGCAGGGAGTGTAGCATGAATGCAGGGAGTGTAGCAGGCATGCAGGGAGTGTACAGGCATGCAGGAGTGTAGCAGGTATGCAGGAGTGTAGCATGTATGCAGGGAGTGTAACAGGTATGCAGGGAGTGTAGCATGTATGCAGGGAGTGTAACAGGTATGCAGGGAGTGTAGCATGTATGCAGGGAGTGTAACAGGTATGCAGGGAGTGTAGCAGGTATGCAGGGAGTGTAGCATGAATGCAGGGAGTGTAGCAGGCATGCAGGGAGTGTAGCAGGCATGCAGGGAGTGTAGCAGGTATGCAGGGAGTGTAGCATGAATGCAGGGAGTGTAGCAGGCATGCAGGGAGTGTAGCAGGCATGCAGGGAGTGTAGCAGGCATGCAGGGAGTGTAGCAGGTATGCAGGGAGTGTAGCAGGTATGCAGGGAGTGTAGCATGTATGCAGGGAGTGTAACAGGTATGCAGGGAGTGTAGCATGTATGCAGGGAGTGTAACAGGTATGCAGGGAGTGTAGCATGTATGCAGGGAGTGTAACAGGTATGCAGGGAGTGTAACAGGTATGCAGGGAGTGTAGCAGGTATGCAGGGAGTGTAGCAGGTATGCAGGGAGTGTAGCAGGTATGCAGGGAGTGTAGCAGGTATGCAGGGAGTGTAGCAGGTATGCAGGGAGTGTAGCAGGCAGGGAGGGAGTGTAGCAGGCAGGCAGGGAGGGAGTGTAGCAGGCAGGGAGGGAGTGTAGCAGGCAGGGAGGGAGTGTAGCAGGCAGGGAGGGAGTGTAGCAGGCAGGGAGGGAGTGTAGCAGGCAGGGAGGGAGTGTAGCAGGCATGCAGGGAAGTGACCCCGGATAAGGACTTGGTACCTAGAGTCCTTATGGAGGGGGATTCCCCTTCCAAAAATTAGGGTCTCTTCCCTCTCCCATCTTCCCTCTCTCCCATCCAGCAACATCAGTCTTCAATAAAGGTAAGTGCCACATTCAGTTCATTCATTTGTGCATGTAAATCTATCTTTAAGGCCCCCAAAATTTTTTTCCAAACTTCTGGGTTTCTGAAACGGATTAATTGAATTTCCATTATTTCTTATGGGGAAAATAGTTTTGGTTTTCGCCGATTTTGGTTTTAGCCGATCCATCTGGAACGGATTAAAATCGAAAACCGAGGGATGACTGTACTCTGATAATTATACTTATGTGTACCTGTACCTAAATATACTTACACACTCGGCTGGCATGCAGGTACACATTAAAATTACTTAGTGTCCCTCTAGTCTTAACGCCATAGTAATACTGATAGTACGTAATAATAATCACTCTTGGGCACATTAAATGTCTTATTTTACGTTAATATAGACATTTTCATTAATCCATCTATGATATTTTCTTCAAAATTATATAAGAAACATGTTACATAGCATATAAACATGCAGTGTTTATATGCTATGGAAAGGTGGTAGTCGGGTGGAGGGAAAACATAACGTTTTCTCTGGTCCAGCATCAGAGAAAACGTGTATGAATCTGCGTTGGCCCAGTCACTCCTCTTAATACATAATGCTTTTGTTTACAATTCTCGGCATGAATTATTCATTACTTCTCCCTTTGTTTATGGTGGCATCTAAAGGTAGTTGTTAGAAACGATTAAACTCAGTGAACATGATATGTCAATGGTAATAATATGGCTCTGGGCCATATTAAATATTGTTTAACTATGTAGGTTATGTGTAGGGATGTATCCCAGGCAGACTACATACCTATATTATTATTATTATTATAATAATCAAGGGGGAAGTGCTAAACCCGTAGGATTATACAACGCCTGTGGGGGGATGTGGAAGGTATTCAGGTTTAATTCAGGGAACTGGAGCACAGATTCAATTCCCTAAATCAAGAGTCCCTCACCAGCATCAAGGAACCTTCCTTGAGGGGTACATACCTACATCTACTGGCTACCTACATCTGACTTCCTACAAATAAGTACTACTCACCTCTCGCTTTACATTAAGATTACAAATATTTTAAGGTAAGTAATGAATGTACTGTGTATGTATTTTACTTTTTATTGTGCTTTTTAATGCCTAGTTCTATTACTAACTTAATATAAGTTAGTGTAAACTTGTTGTCTGGCATTTATTTGCATTTATAAGTGGAAAAAATTGCGTTCTGCTTTCTGGCGATGTCTGCTTTCTGGCAGTAGCCTGGAACTTAACTTGCCGTATAAGTGGGGCCCTACTGTATATTGTTTTGTTTGTTCACTATACCTTGGTGGGAAATTGCCACTTTCATGATATATTTTTTAATTTTGTGGTGATTTGATGAAACTGTGCTCAGGTGCCAGATCAACCAGACTGTGATGGATATGTGGGGTGGAAGGCTTCCAGCAGCAACAGCCTGATTGACCAGGCTAGCACCAGATGAGCCTGGCCCATTGCCGGGCTCCGGGAGTAGAAAGACTCAAAACTCATCAAAGGTATATCAAAGGCATGATGGTTGACAGTGGCCTCTCTCAACATTCTCTTGTGAAGAGTGTAGACATAAAAAGGTTAAGCTTATTAGGCAGTAGTTTTCTGCTCTTTGCTTCTGCCTCCTTTAAAATGGTGGTGAAGTTAAAGGACTTAGTCAAGGCACTCCTCCTTCATCCAAGGATCTTTATGAGCAGTGATCTTCATGGGATACTTGTCTTATCATTGATTTCTTTTATTGTTTAATCTTAAACTCGTTATCTCCCTGGTTCTTTAGAATACGGTATTCATTTTGCCAATTTTTGTTTTATCTATTTTATGTATATGTATACAGTGGACCCCCGGTTTTTGTTATTTTTTCGTTCCAGAATGCTGTTCAAGTGCCATTACCAAACGAATTTATTCCCATAAGAAATAATGTAAAGTAGACTAGTCCTTTTAGACCCCAAAAATACACTTATAAAAGCATTTAAAAAAATACACTTACATAAAAGGGCGAGTTTCGAGCAGGACGAACACCTGGGTCCACTGTATTCATTACCATACTGTATGTGATAATTTTAATTGATATTATAATTCTTTTAAATATTGCAGTGAAGCTATGAAAGTTCAGGCACTGAAGACAGCTCAAGAGGCTTATTCCAACCAACAAGCAAAACTGAGTTTGTTCTCAGGGAGTGAAGGCAAGTTTGCACCAGAGCCTGGGCGATCTAAAGAATGTAAGGGCATCCACAGCCACTTATATTTAAGGGCATCCTCAAGAGCTACCAGATGAATGGCATGAACTGGCTGGCTAATCTCTACTATTTTGTAAGATACATCACTCAATTTTTGTTTGTCCTTACTTTAATAAAACTCATAGAATGAATGATATCTGGAGTTTGAATAATTTACACAGTTTACTTCATACACAAAGCTTGAAAACTCCATGTATAGTATTTACAAGTCACAGTACTATAGGCAGGTGACCAAGTAACATTTTCTCTCTTGTTGAATTTAATTGTATATTGAGGAAAAGAATCAAAATCAAAATGACATTTTCTCCTCTCTTGTTCTATTGGGATACACGGTTTAATTATATATTGAGGAAAATAATGAAATTCATATTTCCATAGCTGGAAAAATTAACAACAAACTCACCAATTGGAAAGGACCACTGAACGTTGCAGTCTATACAGGATCATGATTCATTACGATCCAGAGCAGATTTTTCTTTTTAACACATCGGCCATTTCCCACCGAGGCAAGGTGACTCAAAAAGAAAGAAAAAAACTTTCATTATCATTCAACACTTTCACCATCACTCATACATAATCACTGTCTTTGCAGAGGCGCTCAGATATGACAGTTTAAAAGTCCCTTCAAACTGCCAATATCCCAAACCCCTCCTTTAACCCTTTCAGGGTTTTTGCCGTACTAGTACGGCTTACGCACCAGGGTTATTGACGTACTAGTACGCCTAAATTTTAGCGCCCTCAAATCAAGCGGAAACAGGCTGGTAGGCCTAGATATGAGAGAATGGGTCAGTGTGCGCAGTATAAAAAAATCCTGCACCACACATTGCGTAATGAGGGAAAAAAAAAACTGACCATGTTTTTGGTTTAAAACAGCGACTTTGCAGTCTATTTTCGTATGGTATTTATGGTTGTATTCTTGTTTTCTTGGTCTCATTTGATAGAATGGAAGATATATTACAGAAATGGAGATAATTTTGATTGGTTTCACGATGACAAGTATGTACCTTGAAACTGAGCGCAAAGTAGCGAAAATGTTCGATTTTGCCTGTGTTCAAAGAAAAAAACCGTCGTCAATACACACAAATTTTGGTAGACTGAAAAATTTTTTAAATTTGGGGAAAAAGGGAAAGGGGGGTTTCCCATGGTAAATATAGTTTTTTTTGGAGGAAAAAATTTTTTTTTTTTTTTTTTTTTTTAATTTTTTTATGATGGGGGAAAAAAAAATTTTTTTTAAAAAAAATTTTTTTAAAATTTTTAAAAAAATTTTTTAAAAAACCCCAAAAAAAAAAAAAAGGGGCCCCCCTTTTTAAAAAAATTTTTAAAAGGGGAAAAAAAAATTTTTTTTTTTTTTTTTTTAAAACCCTTTCCCAAAAAAAAAGGGTTTAAAAAAAAAAAAAAAGGGAAAAACTTTCCTTAAATTTTTTAAAAAAAAAAAAAAAAAAATTTTTTTTGGGGCCTTTTAAAAAAGGGCCCCCTTTCCCCGCCCCCGGGGGGTTTTTTTTTAAAAAGGAAAAGAATAAAAAAAAACCCCCCAAAAAAAAAAAAAATTTAAAAAACCCCCCCCAAAAATTAAAAACCCCCCTTTTTTTTCTAAATTTTTTTTTGGGGGCCGGTTTTCCCCCCCCCTTAAAAATTTTTTTTTTTTTAAAAACCCCCCCCCCCAAATTTAAAATTTTTTTTTTAAAAAAATTTTTTTTAAAAAAAAAGCCCCTAAAATTTCCCCCGGAAAATTTTTTTCCCCCCCCCCAATTTTTACCTTTCCCCGGGGGAAAAAAAAAAAATTTTTTTTTAATTCCCCCGGGGTTTTTTGGCCCCAAAATTTTCAAATTTTTCCCCCCCTTTTTTTTTTTAAAAACCTTTAAAAATTTTTTTTTTTTCCCCCCCCTTTTTTTCCCTTTTTTTTTTAAAATTTTCCCCTTTTTCCCTTTTCCTTTTTCCTTGGGGGTTTTAAAACCCTTTTCCCCAAAAACCCCCCAAAAAAAAAAACCCCCCCCTTTCCCCTTTTTTTTTTTTTTAAAAAAAAAAAACCCCCCCTTTTTTTTAATTTTTTTTTTAAAAAAAAGGGAAAATTTTAAAAAAAAAATTTTTTTTTTTTAAAAAACCCAAAAAAAGGGGGGGGGTTTTTTTTTTAAAAAAAAATTTTAACCCCCCAAAAAAAAAAAACCCCCCCCAAAAAAAATTTTAAAAAAAAAAAAAATTTTAAAAAAAATTTTAAAAGTAAAATTTTTTAAAATTTTTTTAAAAAAATTTAAAAATTTTGGGGTTTTTAAATTTTAAATTTTAACCCCCCCCCCAAAAAAAAAAAAAAAAAAAAAATTTTTAAAAAATTTTAAATTTTTTTTTAAAAAAAAAAGGGAAAAGGGCCTTTTTAAAAAAAAACCCCCTTTTTTTTTTTAAAAAAAAATTTTTTCCCCTTTTTAAAATTTTGGGAAAAATTTTTTTTTTTTTTTTAAAGGGGCCCCTTTTTTAAAAAAAGGGGGGGGGGGAAAAAAATTTTTTTTTTAAAAAAATTTTGGGAAAAAAGGGGGGGGGGGGGCCCCCCCCAAAAAAAAGGGGGGGGGGGAAAAAAAGGGGGGGAAAAAAAAAATTAAAAAATTTTTCCCCTTTTTTCCCCTTTTTTGGGGGAAAAAGGGGGGGTTTTTAAAAATTTTTTTTCCCTTTTTAAAAAAAAAAAAATTTTTTTGGGGTTTGGGTTTTTTAAAAAAATTTCCTTTTTTTTAAAAAAATTAAAAAACCCTTTTTTAAAAAAAATTTTTTTAAATTTTAAAAAAAAGGGGGGGAAAACCCCCCGGGGGGGGTTTAAAACCCTTTTTTTAAAAAAAAAATTTTTAAAATTTTCCAAGGGGGAAAAAAAAATTTTTTTTTTTTTTAAAAAAATTAAAATTTTTTTAGGAAAAAAGGGGGGTTTTTTTCCTTTTTTCTTTAAAAAACCCCCCCCTTTTTATTTTTTAAAAAACCGTTTTTTAAAAAAAATTTAATCCTTTTCCTTTTTTTAAAATTTTTTCCCCCAAATACCCCTTTTTTTTTAAAAAAAACCCCAATTTTTTTTTTTTAAAAAAAAAAACCCCCCTTTTTTTGGGGGGAAAATTTTTTTTAAAAAGGGGGGGGAAAAAAAAATTTTTTTAAAAATTTTTTTTTACCGGTTTGGTTTTTTTTTTTTTTAAAAAAAAAAAAAAAAAAAAAAAAAAATTTTTTTAAAAATTTTAAAATTTTTTTATTAAAAAAAAAAAATTTTTTTTTTTTAATTTTTTTTTTAATTTTTAAAAATTTTAAAACCCCGGGTTTTGGGTTCCCCTTTTTTTTTAAAAAAACCCCCTTTTTTAAAAAAATTTTTGGGGGGGCCCCCCCCCCCTTTTTTTTTTTTTTTTAAAAAAAAAATTTTTTTTTTTAAAATTTTTTTGGGGGGGTTTTTTTTTCCCTTTTTAAAAAATTTTTTTTCCCAAAAAAGGGAAAAATTTTTTTTTTGGGGGAAAAGGGAAAAAAATTAAAATTTTTTTTAAAAAAAATTTTTTAAAAAAAAAAATTTTTTTCCCCGGGGGAAATTTTTGGGGTTTTTTTTTGGGGGGCCCCGCCTTTTTTTTAAAATTTAACCTTTTTTTTAAAAAAAAGGGGGTTTTTTTTAAAATTTTTTTTTTTAAAAAAAAAAAGGGTTTACCCCCTTTTTTTGGGGGGTTTTTTTAAAGGGGGGGGGGGAAAAAAATTCCCTTTAAGGGGGGGGGAAAAAAAACAAAATTTAAAAAAAGTAAAAAAAAAGGGGGAAAAAATTTTTTTGGGGGGGGGGGGGGGGTAATTTAAAAAAAGGGGGGAAAAAAAAAAAAAAAAGGGGGGGGGGGGGTTTTTAAAAAATTTTTTTTGGGGGGGGGGGGGGGGAAACCCCCGGGTTTTGGGGGCCCCCCCTTTAAAAATTTTTTTTTTACCCAAAATTTTTGGGGGGGGGAAATTTTTTTTTTAAAAAAAAAGGGGGGGGTTTTTTTGGGGGGGGGTTTTCCCCCCAAAAAAGGGTTAAAAAAATTTGGGGAATTTTCCCGGGTTTAAAAAACCCCCAAAAAAAAAGGGGAAAAAAGGGGTGAAATTTTTTTTTGGGGGAATTTTTTGGGGGGGTTTTTTTTAAAAACCCCCCTTTTTTAAATTTTTTTTAAAAAAAAAAAACCCGGGAACCCCAAAAAAAAAAAAAACTTTTTTTTTTAAAAAAGGGTTTTTTTTGGTTTCCCCAAAAGGGGGGGGGGGTTTTTTTTGGGGGGTTTTTTGGGGGGGGAAATTAAAAGGAAAAAAATTTTTTGGTTGGGTTTTAAAAAAAAATTTTTTTGGGAGACAAAAACTCCGGGAAAAAGAAGGAAATGTACAGTATAGTGGTACGAACACTCTTATATGGGTGTGAAGCATGGAGTTGCAAATGCTGCAGCGAGGAGGATGCTGGAGGCAGTGGAGATGTCCTGTCTAAGGGCAATGTGTGATGTAAATATTATGCAGAAAATTGGGAATGTAAAATTAGGAGAAGGTGTGGAGTTACTAAAAGTATTTGTCAGAGGGCTGAAGAGGGTTGTTGAGGTGGTTTGGTCATTTAGAGAGAATGGATCAAAGTAGAATGATTTGGGAGAGTGTATAAATCTGTAGGGGAAGGAAGGCAGGGTGGGGGGTCGTCCTAAAAAAGGTTGGAGGGAGGGGGTAAAGGAGGTTTTGTCAGCGGGGGGCTTGGACTTCCAGCAAGCATGTGGGGAGCATGTTAGATAGGAGTGAATGGAGACGAATGGTTTTTGGGACATGACGATCTGTTGGAGTGTGAGCAGGGTAACATTTTGTGAAGGGATTCAGGGAAACCAGTTAATTGATTTAGTTGGACTTGAGTCCTGGAAAGGGGAAGTACAATGCCTGCACTTTAAAGGAGGGGTCTGCGATAGTGACAGGTGGGAGGGATATTCTTAGCTGTTGTATCTGAGCGCCTCTGCAAAGACAGTGATTATGTATGAGTGTGGTGAAAGTGTTGAATGATGATGAAAGTATTTTCTTTTTGGGGATTTTCTTTTTTTTGGGTCACCCTGCCTCGGTGGGAGACGGCCGACTTGTTGAAAAAAATAAAACAGGGGTCCACTGTATATTGAAATATAAAACAAATCTTATGAAATTCACAATAATTAACCTGTGATTATAGTTACATTTGTATGGTTAGCTGGACTTGAGTCCTGGAGGTGGTAGAGGCAGTGCCTGCACTTTGAAAGAGGGTGGGATTGTTGTAGTCAGAGAGTTATCTGACTGTGATGTCAGCATGCTTCTATAAAGATGGCTATTGAATGAATGACATTTAATGTATTTTCATTATTGGGTCGCCCTGTCTTGGAAAAAGATGGTCGTTGAGTTAAAAAAATTTCATTTGATATGCAAGAACAAGTAAGAGAGAGGTGAAGGTTTATAAACTAAATGAGGAGGCAGTTAGGGTAAGATATAAACAACTATTGGAGGATAGATGGGCTAGTGAGAGTATAGGCAATGGGGTTGAAGATGTATGGGTAGGTTTAAGAATGTAGTGTTAGAGTGCAGCAGAAGTTTGTGGTTATAGGAAAGTGGGTGCGGGAGGGAAGAAGAGCAATTGGTGGAATGATGATGTAAAGAGAGTAGTTAGGGAGAAAAAGTTAGCATATGAGAGGTTGTTAAAAAGTAGAAGTGATACAGGAGGGAAGAGTATATGGAGAGAAAAAGAGAGGTTAAGAGAGTGGTGAAGCAATGTAAAAGAGAGCAAATGAAAGAGTGGGTGAGATGTTATCAACAAATTTTGTTGAAAATAAGAAAAAGTTTTGGAGTGAGATTAATAAGTTGAGGAAGCCTAGGGAACGAATGGATTTGACAGTTAAAAATAGAGAGGAGAGTTATTAAATGGAGAGTTAGAGGTATCATGAAGATGGAGGGAATATTTTGAGGAATTGTTAAATGTTGATGAAGATAGGGAAGCTGTGATTTTGTGTATAGGGCAAGGAGGAATAACATCTTGTAGGAGTGAGGAAGAGCCAGTTATGAGTGTGGGGAAGTTCGTAGGGGCAGTAGGTAAATGAAAAGGGTAAGGCAGCTGGGATTGACGGGATAAAGATAGAAATGTTAAAAGCAGGTGGAGATATAGTTTTGGAGTGGTTGGTGCTATTATTTAATAAATGTATGGAAGAGGGTAAGGTACCTAGGATTGGCAGAGGCTTGCATAGTTCCTTTGTATAAAGGCAAATGGGACAAAAGAAAGTGCAAAAATTATAAGGGAATAAGTCTGTTGAGTATACCTGGTAAAGTGTATGGTTGAGTTATTATTGAAAGAATTAAGAGCAAGATGGAGAGTAGGATAGCAGATGAACAAGGAGGTTTTAGGAAAGGTAGGTGTTAGCAGTGTTTAAGTGAAACATATAGCTGAACAATATTTAGATAAGGGTAAAGAGGTTTTTGTGGCATTTATGGATTGGAAAAGGCTATGACAGGGTGGATAGGGGGGCAATGTGGCAGATGTTGCAGGTGTATGGAATAGGAGGTAGGTTACTGAAAGCAGTGAAGAGTTTATACGAGGATAGTGAGGCTCAGGTTAGAGTATGTAGGAGAGAGGGAGATAATTTTCCAGTAAAAGTAGGCCTTAGACAAGGATGTGTGATGTCACCATGGCTTATCAATATATTTATAGATGGGGTTGTAAGAGAAGTGAATGCGCTGGTGTTGGCAAGAGGTGTGGGGTTAAAAGATAAAGAATCTAACACAAAGTGGGAGTTGTCACAGCTGCTTTTGCTGATGACACTGTGCTTTTGGGAGATTCTGAAGAGAAGTTGCAGAGGTTGGTGGATGAGTTTGGTAGGGTATGTAAAAAATGGAAATTGAAAGTGAATATAGGAAAGAGTAAGGTGATGAGGATAACAAAAAGATTAGGTGATGAAAGATTGGATATCAGATTGGAGGGAGAGAGTATGGAGGAGGTGAATGTATTCAGATATTTAGGAGTGGACGTGTCAGCAGATGGGTCTATGAAGGATGAGATGAATCATAGAATTGATGAGGGCAAAAGGGTGAGTGGTGCACTTAGGAGTCTGTGGAGACAAAGAACTTTGTCTGTGGAAGCAAAGAGGGGAATGTATGAGAGTATAGTTTTACCAACACTCTTATATGGGTGTGAAGCATGGGTGGTGAATGTTGCAACAAGGAAAAGGCTGGAGGCAATGGAGATGTCATATCTGAGATAAATGTGTGGTGTGAATATAATGCAGCAAATTCGTAGTGTGGAAATTTGGAGGAGGTGCGGGATTAACAAGACTATTATCCAGAGGGCTGAGGAGGGGTTGTTGAGGTGGTTTGGACTTGTAGAGAGGCTGGAACAAAGTAGAATGACTTTGAGAGTGTATAAATCTGTAGTGGAGGGAAGGCGGGGTAGGGGTCGGCCTAGGAAAGGTTGGAGGGAAGGGGTAAAGGAGGTTTTGTGTGCGAGGGGCTTGGACTTCCAGCAAGCATGCATGAGCGTATTTGATAGGAGTGAATGGAGACAAATGGTTTTTAATACTTGACGTGTTGTTGGAGTGGAGGCAAAGTAACATTTATTTAGGGATTCGGGGAAACCGGCAGGCCGGACTTGAGTCCTGGAGATAGGAAGTACAGTGCCTGCTCTCTGAAGGAGGGATGTTAAATGTTGCAGTTTTATAACTGTAGTGTAAGCATGCCTCTGGCAAGACAGTGATGGAGTGAATGATGATGAAAGTTTTTCTTTTTCGGGCTACCCTGCCTTGGTGGAAACGTCTGATGTGTTAATAAAAAAAAATGCAGGAACAGTATTTATTTGTGATAATAGTTACCTTGGAGTACAGCTCTTTAAGGATCATTGCCTTCACTGCTCAATCTCTAACCAGCCCTAATGATTGTTGGCGTTAACAGTCAGCTGTTGTTCCTTGAAGTTAGCAATCTGATGTTGATGCTACAAGACTGCTGATCAGGAAATGTTTATAGGAACTTGTAAATTGCCTCCTCGATGACCGTGATATTAGTTATGTATTTGACTCATGAAATCGTAATAACACAATTTCAGACACTCACAGAATGGGATATTTAGAAGCTGTGAACACTACACTTATTGAGTTATGTTTTTGTGTACTTAATGCACCCCTATTTTTCTTTGGGCCTATTTCAGATTATTTGTCATGCCTCCCATGCTTCTGATGAGTTATTTTACTGTGTAGATTTAGAACCAGGTACTGTAATGGTTTTCATATGTAAATTATGATACTGTTAAGCTTTCTCTCCTGCACTGCAGGGAATACAATTTGAATTTTTTTATTTGCTCTGAATAATTTAGTTGTTCAACTGAATATATGCGGCTGGTGAATATTTTCTGTCTGTTCTCTAGGTAGGCAATTCTGCCAGCCTTAAATGGGGCTGTTAATGTACACCATTATTTCAGTATGAGAGAGTACAAGTGCTTTAAAGAATATTATTGTTTGCTTTGTATCCCTCATTTAGAAGATTCTTATTATCCAGTTAAATACTAATTTCTTAGCATTTGCATACTGTGAAACACAATTGTTGTTACATAACACTGCATCAAGTAGTGTATAAACTTACTGGACATGCTCACTTTCCATAAATGCAAAAAAGTGTGACTGTTTTAGAAATTTTATTTTTGATAATCATTTCATTACTTGTATAGCATATTGTTATAGGAAGTTTTAGGACTGCTTTTCCATGAGTTCAAACCCCATCCATTACCTGATTTCTTTCTTATTATTATCTCAACCAAAATTGTTTGTATATAATAGTAGAATAGGAGTAAGTAATAAATATCAGTCAAGTGTACAAATCTTGGGCAAATGGAAGATGTAGGGGATTTCCCAAGAAGGGTTAGGCAGCATCAAGTGACAGGGGGCGTGAGCATCCAGCAGGCATGTGTGGACGTGTTAGATCAGAGTAATTGGAGAAAAGCCATTTTAATGTGAGGAAGGTAACATATTGTAAATGAATGGTTCAGAGAACTGACGAGTTGGTAAATTAGACACATATGCAACACTTGGGTATCTTTATTGAGGAAACGTTTCACCACACAGTAGCTTCATCAGTCCATACAAAAGAGAATCGTGAAGAACAGGAGGAGTTTGAGGTATCTTAATACAGTGGACCCCGGTTGTAAAAACTTCCTCCTGAAGTCTGCTCAAGTGCCATTACCGACGATTTACTCCCTTAAGGAAAATTTCACGTAGGTTAGTCTATTTCAGACCCCAAAAATACACTTCCACAAGAACTTACAAAATTATACTTACATAATTGCACGATTTCCGGTATTCGTTAACCGAGGTCCACTGTACAGGGATTTCTTGCTTGCTATTCCTGGCACGCCCTACTTCACATTGACAAATGTGACACCTCCTACAACTGCTGCACCTCTCCTGTCTACAGTATATAAGCTTCCTCAGCATATGCTGTATTCTATTCAAGTTGGACTGACAACATCGACTCAAGATTGAGGGACTGACCACCTCAAACTCCTGTTCTTCACGATTCTCCTTTGTATGGACTGATGAAGCCACTGTGTGGCGAAACTTTTCCTCAATATTACAAAAATATAACCATTTGTAATAAACGACTGTTTGGGATACTAAGTAAAATATCAGATTTTCAATATTTATTATATTATATTATTAATATAAAAACAATCTGTAGTTAATATATAATCTGTGTAAAACAATCTTATAATTTGTGTAAAAACATATTTCTTCTTCTTTCAACACGTCAGCCGCTTCCCACCGAGGTAGGGTGGCCCAAAAGGAAAAACGAAAGTTTCTCCTTTTACATTTAGTAATATATACAGTAGAAAGGGTTACTAGCCCCTTGCTCCCGGCATTTTAGTCGCCTCTTACGACACGCATGGCTTACGGAGGATGAATTCTGTTCCACTTCCCCATGGAGATAAGAGGAAATAAGAACAAGAACTAGTAAGAAAATAGAAGAAAATCCAGAGGGGTGTGTGTATATATAAATATGCTTGTACATGAATGTGTAGTGTGACCTAAGTGTAAGTAGAAGTAACAAGACATACCTGAAATCTTGCATGTTTATGAGACAGAAAAAAGACACCAGCAATCCTACCATCATGTAAAACAATTACAGGCTTTCGTTTTACACTCACTTGGCAGGACGGTAGTACCTCCCTGGGCGGTTGCTGTCTACCAACCTACTACCTAGGAAAAACATATTTATATACACAAAATCATAGTACAGTAAAATATCACAAGCAAAATCATATACTTAGTGCAGTGTCAAGTCGCTGCCGTCATCGTGTCACACAGGACACTACCACCCCTTGTCATGATACTCCTTCTCCACCGTGTCCTCAGACACCCTTATCTCTGTCTTATGGCACACCTACGGGTTCCACGACACCCATTCCTGTACCATAAGA